>JAPWLS010002396.1:0-118393 GCA_028551675.1 Tineola bisselliella
TTTAGTTTAAAATTATTAGGCAAATTCATAGAAGGAGACCCAGCGATGTTAGTTGTAACCACTTGTGTTTGTGAAAAGAATATAAGGCTGCGTATACATTTAGCGAATTTAAATTTGGAATTTGTTTATATGAAACTTGGAAGATGATAAAAACATAATTCTAACTTCGCAATGTAGACTCGCATAAACGTCGAAGTTTAATTATATAATAATTATTATATTTAATTATGATAAATAATTATATCTATTTCTATAATATTTAAAATGTCACATTTAATAGTGTGTTACTATTTTAAACTATATTCGGAAGGGTTATATTATGGTCAAGTAATAAGCATTGATGCAAACAATTTTGTATTAAATTATATAATAACATTCTCTCCTATGTGAACACAGTCTAATGTTTATGATGGCGTTGGGTTCGGGCAGACAAAAAACTGCATTTGCGCGCGTGGGGATTTTTCGTGAGAGGACGAATAAGGATTCACGAGACACTCGGGCTCTGGTCTTTGAAAGAGAAACAACCTTCTCTCTCGTGATAATTAGTGTCGATAGTTATGCCAACTTGGGCCTCGGTCGCGGGAAAAGCAACAACGTCTAAATCGTAAATAATTCGTAAAAGTAATTAAAAAGTTGATAATTGCGTTTTGTATTATTCTTCAGTGGTTTTCACCACATATGTATTTATCATCTATGGATTCTTCAACGGCCATCAATATAATCAACAATTATATTTTATTTCTGCATCGAGGATTAGTTATTTTCTACACAGCTTATTCTGCTATTATCGTATCCGAATAAGGATACAATACATCTATTATTATTCTTCATACAAGGATTTTATTTACGGGATATAGGTCACGTCCGATTGAGGACACATCTTCACACATTCTGTTATCTCCATACAGGTTGTTTTCTTTTGTTCTCTCTTTTCTAGATCGGTAGGGCCCATAACCTGATCATACTTTCCATCAATTCATAGATTATTACAATCTAACGAAATAAATCACCTGTCAGCATACGAGTATACCATATTTCTCAGAATAATGGCCGTGTTATTCGATTATTCGTTACACTTATTCAGGATTACCCTATAAGAAAAATTAAACATCGACTATTTTCTTTTTAACATTGATACATCTAGGTATATTTTATATTCTTAGAAGATGATCATCAGAATATTATCTAATTTATCACAGTCTTCTCACAGTTTTGTGGTTACACTCACTATGCCGGCTTGATGAAAAAAAAGCGAGCGTGCTTCGTCTATCTACTTCTAATCCAAATACAAAAAGTAATAAAATTATATTCATTGTTAGTTTTCACTGTTCTTGAAAACCCAGAAACACTTCCTTTAGTAAACTAAAATTAAGTGTTAGAAAGAACTATAATTTAAAGATTCAATTCATAACAAACCATGTAGCATAGAAGAACATATATAAAATTTATTCTAGAAGTAGAACATATGTAATTTTAAAAACTACTTATGCTAGTAATACCTACTTATGAAAGAATTATTTCGTCATGATCAGATTCCCGCCACGTCCGCTGCGAACGGAATTGAAAACGATTGATATTAAATTGTGGATAAAACCCTGCCTCTAACCAATATTGTTGGGATTTGTTGAAATAAAAATGCAGAAAATCTGTTCCCGTATTACATTGAGAAGATTTGTATGTAATATTAATTTTATATTTGTAAAGCATTTTTATACTATACAGTTCTTATATGTTATAATTAAGATGTATATGTGATTTAAAGAAAATAGTGTGAAAATAGTAAAGAATGCAACTAATATTTATAAATAATAAATCAGAACTAAATAATACACTATTAAATGTTAAACTATTTATTTTAGCGCTGATATGAAACTAACAGATAATTAGAGATGTGCCGATTATGACTTTGGCCGACTAGCCGACTAGCCGATTAGTCGGTTGTAAATAAGCCGACTAGTCGGCCGACTAATCGGCCAAGCCGACTACGGTTTAGGTGATTCCCGTGACGCTTCGTTTACAGCTGATTCGCTGCAATTTCAGTCACTACTGACATGTGGACAAATATAAATAACAAAAAAAGTTTTTTGAGTTTTACAGCTCACTAGTTTGACGATAGTTTCAAATATCATCACGCAGAATTGCAATATATGTCATTAAATATTATGTTGATTTGTTTTTAATTAAGATACTAATTTTGTTTGATAAATGTCATCAATATATTTTCTTTACAAGGAAGTAACACACACATTTTATTGAGAAATAGACACAAAGTAAGAAGCCGGATAGTCAGCTTTACCGACTAGTGGCCGACTAGTCGGAACATCTCTACAGATAATATATAATTGAACATTATTAAACTAAATTAAAAGAAAATAAACAAAACGTATTGTTACGTTAAGTAAGAAATGCTTATTATTAACTTTATAAAAAGGCAATATACAAACTATTTATGTCTAAATAATGATTTAAAATAATAATACAAAACATTTAGTTTGAAGCACGTACATAGTTTAAACTTACACCAACAAGAACTGAAGTATAAAGTATACCGGTAAGCTAGAGATGCTAACTTTAGGCAGGCAATACTATGTATTGATTTTATAAAACTATAGAATATTTGCTCTAATAAAATGGGAATAAAAACATAGTTTCAATAATTATAATCTCGTAGAAGGTACGAGGTCTTGCAATTAAAATTTTTGCATTCATTAAAAGTTATACAGATAAATATTTACGCTACCTATTGCTTCTTCTTATAATTACACTAGCAGTTGCCCGCGACTACGTCAGCGTAATAATGAAGATATAGAGTACCATGAAGTTTAATGATGTTTCATATTTCAGTCAACAGAAAATGCCTTCCACACCCCTGTTGCAAAATCTACTAACTGCCTCTCCGTCAAATTTCTAGTTTGTAGCAAAAAAATTATACAAACCTGCGAGAGCCCTTACAACTCCTTAATGTCTCCTTAATAATTCCTTTGCAAAATCTGTTCTTTGCAGACGACAACTAACTATAAAATATCTCCCTGTCAAATTTCATCTTAGTATGTCAAGCGGATTTCGAGAGAACTTTCGCTTTTAATTTAAGTGAATAATATATTAAATACAATGTGAACTTAAAATAAAACGTAATATTTCTTAAAAAAAAACTGACAACACGTTTGACCGCCAAAATTAGGAATAGACATCGAATTGTGTGATGTTAAAATGTAATATTTCTTAAAAAAAAAACAATTGAAAATATTATATAGCCTATGTTCATCAGGGATTTTTTACGATTCTAATGGTAAAAGAATTTTTCAAATCGGTCCAGTAGTTTCGGAGCCTATTCAATACATACAAACAAACAATCAAATGTTTCCTCTTTATATAATAGTATAGATAATAATATTTCTTAAATAATATACTAAGCTAAAGTTTGAGTTATAGACATTTAGATACCAAAGTACATAGGTATGTATATATAAAAACAAATTGCAATATTATTCAATGTTTTATTCTTATTTATTTATTTAAAATTATATTGGTTCCGACCAAAGTGTTTGGGATATTCAAATGCAGGATAATCGTTTACTCGTAATTGCTATATTTTATTTGAAAAAAAATTATTTTATATCTACACCGTAATTAACACTAGAACTACTAACTGGTCAATATGACCGGTTTCAAAAATTCTTCACAAGACTTTTATATACAACCCTACTCGTTATTTTTTGTAAACGATTCTATTATTTACAATTCTACAATCAATTTATTGAATTATATTTAATACTTTGCACGCACAAGTCATGCGGTCATTTTGACCGGTTGGTAAAAATAGGTCATATTGACCGGCTCGTAGTTCTAGTGTTAAGTAGTTTTATTGCATAAAAAAAGTATGTATAAAATTCCATAAAGCGAATTTAATTTGGACATTTTCTTTTAGTTAACCTTTGAAAGATGTTATCAGTCAGATTATCAAACCTCAGACATCATTTATTTTTATGTAAAAAAAAATTTAATTTATTTAACTGTAATAGGTTAGTACAGGGGTCGGCAGACCGCGGCTCTTGCCATAGGATTATCTGGCTCTTCTTACAATACAATAGTATATAATAAAGTTCATGTTGCGGCTCTCTGAAGGCATGGAAAAATCTACAAACTTAATATTCGGCTCATCTGGTTGATAAGTCTGCCGACCCCTGGGTTAGTACAACATAATTGTATACCTACATTGCACATAACGAATGACCTTAGGCAAAGTATATAGCTCATTGATAGCGTCCACATAAAAATTAGCATTAGAAATACGTCTATAATTAGACTTCAAGAAAACAAATTACAGTATTGACTTGAAGCAGACAAAATTGAGGGAATTTTTAAATATATATTGGCGGTTACCGAATAGGACGTTACGTGGGTGTATTAATATTGCATGAGCAGTCGCCACTGAGTGCCACTGCATTGCCATCACTCGAATAACCAATTTTAGAAATACTCGCTGCAAATACACATGAACTCCTTAGTTTATTATTGAATTTTTACAGACCTTTGCTACTAATGTAAGGTTTAAGACATTTATTTCCTCAAAAAGAATTACACAAATTCGCTTAATTGAGATAAAAAAATATATAAATAAACATAACGTACATAGACGAAATATATCTTAATATCTATATTACCAACCATTAATTCATAATTTATAAGCAGATATATATTTGCATCCAATGACCCCACACTAGGCAATATCTGATACATGGGACTGATTACTTAGTTTTCTTTTCTTTATAATTTCAATTGAGATTTTTAATAAAATAATAAGCGATATAAGAAGACACCATCGCGGTGTTGTGAACGGCAAGGGAGATATCTGCAACTTCGACAAATGAACGCAGGCGACATGATAAAAATATACTCATCCCTTTCTAATATTTGTTTCTTCTAGTCCAAAGTCCAACCTGTATCCATTTGAAAATTGTTGACTGTTCTTTAGATTCTAGATTGATATAAATTGCAACAAAAAAGCCATCAGTTGTGTTTCATACCTGAGATAAAAATAGAATTCTTTTAAATATTTATTACATATTAATATGACGATATTATAAAGAATATTGTTTTAAATATTATTCTTGTCCTGTTGCAGACTATTCTTTTTTGGGATCAGACCAATTTGTATGTAAATATACCTATATATATGTACTTATTTATTATTTAATTTCTATTTATGTCAGTTACATATAAATTTAATAACAGTCAGAAAACAAGTACAATTTTATATGAGAGACTATTTATTTCCTTTTGTAACAATGTTATTACTGTTTCATAAAAATATCATATCAACAAAAGAATTTCATCACAAAAAGAAGAAATGTTTTAATATACCTCCACATAGGTATTCAGCAATCATTGCTCGCCTTTCATTGGGTGTATCTACTCATGAATTCTCAACTATTTTTATCAATCCCTATTCTTTCATAAATTGATACAAAATAATGAAACACAATAACGATATCGCTAGTATCTGAATACATCTGTAATGGTTCCCCATCGCTGAATATTAAAAAGGTAGGAGCCGTGCAATGCCATTCTGACATCGAGTATTCAGTTTACACCGCGCCGCAGCTGGCAATACTCGGGGAAACAGGGAAATGTTAAGGTTATTACACATTTTTACTACCTGTAACATTTTTCTTACATAATCCATAAAATATAGGCTTGCAAAATTTAATCGTTTTATAATAATTACAAAGAAATAAAAATTTATTATAAAATATTTATTGTTTTGATTAACTATCACATTTATATTGATAATTTTAATTCAATCTTCCAAACACTTTGTAGATTATGAAACTTAAATTAGTATAATGTCATTAGATAAAAGTTATTATTTAAAAATATATAGATATATGAATCAAAAAGGTATTTACTAGTTAAGAGTGAC
The DNA here is from genome assembly GCA_028551675.1 of Tineola bisselliella. Lineage (NCBI taxonomy): Eukaryota > Metazoa > Arthropoda > Insecta > Lepidoptera > Tineidae > Tineola > Tineola bisselliella. The sequence goes on from JAPWLS010002396.1 coordinate 5,924, forward strand.
ATTAGTTTGAAGGGAAGTTGAAGCATAAACAAATGTAAAAAAAAAAACAAATTAAAAATAAAACGTTATCTCTCCCTATTGCACAACGGCGGTTCCATACGTGTGTAAAAGGAATAAATATATTATTCCTATGAATGTTTGAATAAACAAAAATGTATACACCTCTTTAGCCGCGAGCAATAACGCTAGCAATGCCCCACTATTCAACGGTTTTATAAGACACTATACGAACTTTTACGTTTGCGTTCTTCTTATTTTATTCGTTGACTTGTGACACCTTCACCGACTTTTATTCATCTTCGGATACATAGTATTTTTATTAACTTAAACTCTATATTATAAAATATACCTATGCTGTATACATATTTAATAATTATATGAAGAAGAATATTGGATATTCAATTTGAAACGAATAGCATATGTTTAATTTTATATTCGATAAAAATGTCATAAATATTAAAGAAGCGAAAAAGGTCGTAGAGGACGGTTATCCTTGTAGACTAGAGACATAAATCTTTCAAATTCTGGCAGTTACTAATGTAATGTAATAGGCATTAACTTAAAGAGTCCTACTCAGACTATTAAACCAAGTTCTATCGCGGGATAATGCCACCACTTTAAATTGTAACTACACGTGACATGACCTAGTTGATTTTGAATCCAATTTAAAGTAGTCGTGTAAATTGTAAGGAGGAGAGCGAATTAAAATTAGTAGATTGGCTTACAGAAAGAGATCGTAGTAAACAAATGGCAAAAGGACTGCAAATAAAGTATAAAGACAATGCAGTAACTAGAACATAATCTTTGTAAACAAGCAAGAAGTTAATTACGTCGCCTAATAAACGATGTAATCCAACGCTGTGAGAAACTTCCACAGCTCCTAAAGTTATTTATACACCACTAAAGTATGAGTAAATATGGTGATAGGGAACTTATTTACATGTAATAATGATAAAGAGCTATTTATCTGGTATTCTTCTATTATTGTTTTTATACGTCACATAAAATAACGAAAATGTTTATCGGGTAATAAAGGCCGTAGAAAATAATAGGTGATAGGAAAGCGAAGTATACCCATTATCTCTGATGAACTAGATTAGAGAGTAGGTAAAAGGAAAATTAAATAAATACATAACTGTCTACTACGTGGACATTATGATAATAGTTTAAGATACTAAAAATCGAATCAAAGGCGTCTGTGTGAAAGACAATACACTAACTAGTTCGCCGCATCGCAAACATGATTAGTTTATTTGAATAAATACTGAAATAACAATAAACAATCAAGTTTTTTGGCAAACGTAAAACATTTGATCAAATATCGGAAAAGTATACACAACTTAAGCAAAACAAACAAAACGACTAAATGTTATATTTGAAATAAACACCACAATGGACTTAAATGAAAACAAGCGTAACCAACATTTTGCGGTTACCAAAAACTCACATGCGAATTTTGAAATAATTGAATTCATTTTCGAATAGAGCTTTGACCCACAACTTTGTCCTAAAAGTACATTTTCAAATAGAATAATGAAAATTTTGCATAATCTTCGAATAATAAATGTAATTTTCAGTATTATTCCAAAAAGTAACCTAAAAGTAGATATAACTATATTTTATTGTTGTTTAAGGTTATTCTTATTTGCGAACATGATTTAACTAATATAAACTTCTTTCAGCTTACTAACTTAGCTATTTTACATCCAAAAAGCGAAACTTATAGGTTAACAAATCTTTGGTAAAACAAAATTTAATTTATTTGACATTAGTAATTCTTAAAATCAATTATTGATTCATCATCTCAACGCAAAATATAACTGAAACATGTTATAAACTTCCACTGCATGCCCAGAAACAATGCCTTTAGAATACTATTCTTCATAATAAAAAAGCAGTTATGAACTACGCTTTTACTTAAACTAATTGATAGAATTAAATCTATAAATGATGAAAAGATATACAGAATAAAAGTATACCGAAGAGTTATCTATTATATTTATAGTCCGCGGCATACACCTATGGAATGTTAATATTATCATTACTTTAAAATATTATGTTAGACATTTGTTTTGCGTATATAGTTTATGAACGTAGTAGGTAATGTTTATCTTATTATAATTTGTCTTTATTGTGTCTTGAACACGCAAGAACCATTTGCCTCCGTCAACAGAGAGCAAACAACGCTCTCCTAGCTTGTTTATTAACTGTAATTTCGTAATCCTTGTAGTTTTGTTTGAGTTATTTCTGTACACAACATGAAAATTGTTTTATTAATACAAAGTGCGTGTGTGTTCACATTCAAGCACATTTTTGAAATGTTTGTTCTTTGTTTACGTGAAAACTATCTTAAGTATTTATTATATTGCCAAATTTAATTTTCATGTCACCTCAATAAATATATTTATACTAGCTTTTACCCGCGGCTTCGCTCGCATTTAAGTCATTAAATAAGTATCAGAGATCATTCCAAACAGCTGAAACTATAGTAAAAATTTATTTATTTATTTTTAATTTTTTTTTTTTAATTATGTTACTTCTAGTACCTCCAAAAATATGTGTAAAAAGTTTCATGATGATCGGTTAAGTAGTTGTTGCGTGAAAACGTAACAAACAAACTCACATTCACATTTATATAGTAGGGAGGGATTATAATATAAATACAAAAGCCATAATATTATTGAAGAAAAAATACCAAATGAGTTTAACAGTTATTGTATCAATATATGCTCAGGAATAACCTCAATTTCTTATCAAATAATAATATTGCTCATATTAAATAGAGTCAATAATAATATTTTAAAAAACACACATAAATAATGTAAAAAAAAGTTAACATTGGTGTAAATAATTTAAATATTATTGAAATAATAAAGAATTAACGCGAGTCGTGAAGTAATTAAATAAATGACCTAACACAACAGTAAAATTTATTATATAATTCAAAATGTTATTTACCACTATAAATAATATAAAGAACGAATAAAACAAATAATAATTTTATAGCGTGTCGCCCGGAAATGCAAATTATTCAACTGTTCAATGAAACGATGATAATGGCCGAAAATTAACAATTCATAATTTATTTGACAACCGATTATTTTAGATAACATGGACAATGCCTAAGGCAATTGATACAAGCGATTTTCCAGTTATTAATGAAAACATATATGCTAATATCATAGTTTATTCACAAGACGATAATTTCAAAGATTACGAGCATGAAATAAATTTATTAATAAATAAAGAAATGCATACACTTACAATGCGATAGATCCGAAATCCAAAAAAAGTTTTATTTAATAACAACCCTTATACTGTTATGTTACTAAGTGATATAAACGGACTACAATGTGTTACAATGACCTAAAGTCGCCAATAACGTGTACGAAACTAATACTCGTATCATAGACGACTTACGTTAGGAACCTATCTATATAAAATACATATAAAAACAAAAAACTACGCAAAAAGTCCTTTAAATTAGTCCGACACTACATATAGCAAAGTTACACTAGGACTGAACTCTGGGAAATTCGCACTGGAAATAAACTATCGATTATGTCCACGTCTATTCAATCGTGTTTTACTGCGTTTTAGACTGGTATCGAAGAAAATTTTTGTATAATTAATTACACCACTAGTTGAAAATAGTAAATGTATTAAAATAAACCGTGGTTTATTTAAATTTCATAGAACGACAAAATAACAATAAAAATATTTTACACAGGTTCGAAATTACAAGTAAGATAACAAACTTTGAGTAATTAAGCGTTCAGTGGGCTTATCACGAATTTAGTCTGGCTTTCGAATCGAGCTGTCACAAGTAAAACGGATCCGTTAGCAATCGGGATCATGAATTTTTACTAACGACTAACGAGCACCAGCAATATATCAAATAAACGAAAGATCGAGACGTTCGAAAATTAACAAAAAATATCTAAAATATTGTAGTTCCAAATCCGCATGCGATGGCGCTGCTCAAATTTCCATACAAATCGCTTGAGGCGAACTCGGTTCGAAAGCCAGACTAAAATTCGTGATAAGCCCACTGGTTTTAATAATACATTTAGCTCTCAGGATGAAATTAAAAACGCGACGGCTAATTCCTCTGGCACAACAATTGACGTTTATTGAAATTCTTCATCGACAACTCGATTTCAAATTCCAAAGTTTCAAATTGTATGAATAAAATTTTGCAATCAAGGCGTTCTTTAAAATAATTTTATTTCACTCAAGAAATCAAATTAAATACTAAAGTTTGCTTTCGGGCAATTTTTATGTTAATTTATTGTGTTTACAAATTCAAACTTTTTATTTTTTTCTTATTTTTGATAAATATAACCTAATACTTAAGACCAGTTTATTTATAACTTCTGAACTTTGATTAGCTCAATATTGTATACAAAAAGAAAACAAATAAAAATAATTTATGTGATAAAAAGTGAATTATACTGTATGTTATATCCACAAAAGAAAACTATATACATAATTATAAATACAATAATGTTTATTTTTCAAAATAAAAGTTAACATTGATAGTAAACATTGCAAATATCGACTTGCACTCCGCACAAAGGTACAGAAATAATATTAAAAATATTCCCTCCTGGTCTCTCATTTTCTGTTATTTTACAACGCGCTTTTCCCATGTGGTACACTTACTCTTTTTTCCACACACAAAACATATATTCTTATTTTTACGGTCCAGAGATTTGCATAAAAACTTTCCCTGCGACTGCTTACAAAAGGTCGTACAAATGTTGGTTTTTTATCTCGAAAAGCAAATTAACCCAGCATCCTTTTTAAGACTACAATTGCAGATACTATAGTCTTGGTGGCTATTATATTAATTTGAGTATATAATTTTATGCAAACTCTGAAGTAAACACAAATAAATTTATACAATGTTAACACTAACACAATACTTATTTATGTAAAGCAGCGGTTCTCAAACTTTTTTGGCGAATGAAAAACCCTTAATATAATTATAAAAAACTGATTTATATGTATTCATGAATAATCATACTGCAATGTAATATTACGTAATATTTAGTTGGAATATTTAGATGTAACCTTATAATCTCCCTTTGGTAGGTATTTTTTGCAGTATTTTAGCCCTAGGGTTCCGCGGAACACACTTTGAAAGTGACAATGTTAATATTGTTTAAAATTTAAATCTTTACTTATTATCAATATATTATTTTGTTATTTATTGTGGATTAAACATGTTACATTAACTTGAGTTATATTATAGTTAAGTTATATTAAGAAACATAAAACGAATGAAACCAACACTAGTTTTTGGTGCCAAGGCAACAAACAGTACAAATTTATTTACATTCAATATATTTGATATTACCCTGACAATTATAAATTATTACTCTTGTACAATGGAAAAATATGTATATTATTATTACTATTATTTGAAGTTATATACTCTCTGATATTTTTTTACGATAATAAACCGAACATTTAATAACAAATAAAACTTCCACACACCACAAATATATAGAAAAGTTGATTGCAACAATGTGCCTTAAGCGTTGTTTTGACTTGTGCATCGTTTGCTTCAGTACACAGCCGGCTCGTAATCAACGCTCTCTACGACTATTTCCTACAATGAACGCCTTCTTGAGTACGTATCTCTTTATTGTTATTCTTTTATTTATTACGTATAGTGTATAAGTGATTTATAAACATATAAATTAGGGTCTTCGTGGCATAGTGGTTAACACTTATCCGCATTGTCCCCGGTTGAAAGAAATTCTTTTTTTTAGTTAAATTTATTTTTTTATATAGTGTAATTAAATAAAAAATATGAGTATTTTTGTAATATTGGTTGTTTATATTACACATATTCCAGTTGTATCGTGTCAAGACGTTGCATAGGGTTCTTTTTTTAAATTCAAGCTTTTTGTAAAGATTATAAACTAATTTACGCAATAAAGCTGTTAGATTCCAATGTGTGGATCGTCTATCCTGTAATAACAGCCGAAAGGTTACCGCGCGTCGTGTCCACTGAACGGACTTTTATTCCGGAAAAGACGTGTCTTTTTTCCAAATCTTTTTCATGACACGAAAATAGCTGGAGAGATACATGCCTCTGCGTATAACAGAGAAGAAAATCACAGATACAAATATTATTTAGTGTATTTTGATAAAATATTATTGTAATTTGTTTCGGAGAATTTGTGGACATAATAAAAGCGATTTTATTCCATTTCTATCTTATTACTTGGAGTAGGCTTTAAATTACGCAGTAATTGGTATAATAAATAGATAAAAAATATCAATAAAACATAAATCAAATATTTATACCTTTTTTGCAATATGATATAAAAAACTTCATAATTAGAAGTAAGCAGTTGTGGTGGACATATAACCCAAAACTATACGTATAATAATAAATAATAGTAATAATAATACTAAATGTATACACTCTGGCATCTCCAGCGTAAGTACTATTTATTGAACGACTATACCGACGAGTACAGAAGTACATATGACGCGGAGTTATATGGCATACGGATCCGAAATATACACTACAAATACGTAGCCTTTCAAAATACGATATATACCTATAATTAATGTATACAAAGCTGAAATGCGCAATCACCTAACATTCAAAATCCAGTTAAGACCCTATAGTAAACTTTACAGAATTTCGGAAGCGGAGCTATCCGTATGTCATTGTTTCGAGAAATAACTTGTTCCGAGTTGCTATAACTCGATATCTTCAATTATATTGAAGGTGTCTTGAGTTGGTCATGTTCTATGTGGAATGAGAATCACGTGCCGAGGAATGACGTCGACTTGAGGAGATGACAAACTTGCTTGATTATCAATACGTGACAAGAATTCAAGTACAGCCAACATACAAAATTATAAATAAATTATTTAAAACATATATAAAAGTTCCGAGTACCTACATTCATAATAAAATTAATTCTGCATAATTTGAAATATTTTTAATTATAAGTTTTTCTTGCAGTCTGTACGTTCGAAGTTGAGTTTATTTACCGATTATAACGTAAATTACGGAATACGTAGTACACGTGACAAGTTATAATTACCTAATTTTCAACGTGTAAAACATTTTAGATGTGAGTATTTTCTTTGTTTTAAATTAAAACCTATATCTATCAGCAATCCTAAATTATTTAAATGGTATGTTTAAAATGTGTATCCGAAAACATAGAAATCTAGACAGGTAAATAGTGTATCTAGATAGGTGCCTCACTTTTTATTCAATGGTAAATTTCAGAAAAAGGAAAGAAAAGGGAAAATATTCTAAGAAAATGTTAAAGAACAATATTAGTAAAGTCATCAATTTGAAAAACCGTGGCTCTAGCCTCTGCATATTAAATTAATACTGCATCTAGTAAAATAATAAAATAAATCACTTATAACATTAAATTATGTGACTTTAAAATCAATGAAAGGAAAATACACCTTTTAATATCTTATTATTATATTTTTCATTATTGTGTTGTGTCATCAAATGATAGAGCAAGTGAGGTCTATCGACAGTATTCATTCGATATTAGACTTAGTCCTAAAGAGAATAAAGCAAAGTAAACATAAAAAGTCAATTTAGTCCACGCAATTACGAAATTTAAGCTATGTCGGCCAAAAACCGGACAATCAGAGGGTGTGCAAATTTTTTCCCCCACCATTCCAACACAGCAGGAATCTCTCGTTTGCATATTACAACTTCAATTGTAATAATTGCATTAAGAGCTAAGCTGTGGCGCGGTAATGGGTTCTGGCTGGGGCGAAAATTTGCATGAGTAATGAGAGACTGGGCTTGACACTGTTTTTCAGTGGAAATTGTTACGGCAGTTCATGTACCCACGGTTGAGTGGTGGGTTTACTAAATGCACTTTTATTATTTATTAAATGTTTTAGATTATAATCGTAATTGAAGAATTGTTAGCCGAACGAGCACTGGGTGGGGGAAATCAACCAATAGGCGGTTTCACCAAAACAAGCCGACAGGTTGTAATGAGTTGGGACGCTTCACTTTTGCCACGGACTCGTCTAATGTGCGGATGGTGGTGGTGTCAGCTTGATATTTAATTTTATAATAAAATCTATGATTACACAAAGATACATTGTGATTACAATGCTGTATTTTCCTTACCTTTATCTATTTAGATTCACTCATTGTACATTTACCATTAGTAATTCATAGTCTGTAGTCTTTTCTGTTTTTCCACTGTGGTTAGCGCACTAATCTGTTAAGCGAAGTATTTACTGATTTATTATAAATATGTTATAGTAAAACATTTGTCTTATTCTAGTCTTGATAAGGATATTGGAGTCTCTGTTTTGTGTGTGTGTATTTATTATTATTAGAAACGCCATCAGCTGACAGGTATGTCTGAGAGTTATTGGCGCTCCATGGTCTCTGCCTACCCTGGACAGAGGCATTTATGATTAACAATGTTTATGAATAGTCCAATATAACAACGTATAACAATATGTATATTTATGACAATGTAAAAAAGAGGTCGAATAAAAATGTGCTAGAATGTTCACTCAACATTGCGCTATCACGACGACAAAGGCGTTTCCTCCTCAAAACCTTTGTCACGGACTGTGACAACGAAACATCAGAGAAAACTTCACCCTGCGGCATCTGAAGACGAAAAACATTTCAATCCCAAAAAATAAACCAACAATTAGATTACATTAATAAAAACACAACATTAAGTCCACGAACGTATTCGAATGGCTGAAATTTTTTCAATAAACATTATTTCAGTTTTCTAATTAATTAATATTGTACTGTGTAAACAATAACCTTCAAGCTATTTCAAAAAGGTAAAACCCAAAATATTAAATACCCGTTGAATTATTGTTTTACTTTTCAGACAGTAAAAATAACACCACTTTGAAATTAATTAATTATTTTAAAGTTTATATTTTTAACGTTTTCTCTGTTATAAAAAATTAAAATATATTATTATTTAAAAAAGTACGCCTGTTTTAATAGCGAATTCTCTATTGGATATAATCACACATTGATAACTAATAAGTAGGTAGATACTATTAATAAGTTTAAATAGACGAATGGGCACTATCCAGGTAGGTTGGCAGGGAACACCCTTTCGTTAGACAAGATCACTTCCAAGCTACCATAACCAATACATTTTATATGCACGTGTAATGTTTTGGATTTCGAATAAAATTCTGTTATAATAATTATGCATACTCATAGATGTGAATATTAATATAATTAAGTATAATTGAACACTGAAACAAGTGAACACTATCACTTTAGTGCTCGAAGTATTAGCATTCTTAATATACTTTTTATTATGATGTACAATTTATATATGTGTCTTTATTTATTTTTATCTTCTTATTGGTTTTGCCTGTTTATTTATTATTTATTATTATTATGTGTGTATCTGCACCTACTCCTTCCAAATGCAGCCTTCCTGCTGGTCCTAAAGATTAGTTGACAGACAATGCCCGAAGGCATTAAGTTCGTCTTTTGTATGCAAGTGTAGAGTTTTAAACAAATAAATAAATAATTTTTAAAAAGTACATTTTGTTTATGTCAAAAAAAAACAACAAATTGTTAAAACGTTTTTGATGTAACATAAAACGTCGTTTAAAAAATTTCATTCGCTTTAGGCGATATGATTCCATTTAACAATGCTATGGTATATGTATAAAGTATATATTTTCAACAAAATAAAACTTTGGGTAAATTTAATTTAAATACAAAATAGTTTATGTTTTTTTGCAGGCGGCCATATTTGCCCTGAATAACGTCAGAACACATGAATTTCATATGTTATTACCTTAGTTTGTATTCTGCGCTACACTTCTCTGACTTCTTAGATCTGTTGTTACTTTTAAAATGTCTTTAATGACAGTTACTTTCTATCTTTCAAACAATTTATAGTTCCTTTTATAAATACGACCCATAATAAAATGTTTGAAGAAAATAATAATATTAACTACTACCATATCTGCAGCCCGCCAATGGAACATGCTACCACTCCGCATCAGACCGGCTCCATCGATTCACATTTTTTAAAATCTTCTGAACAAACATTTTATTATAAAACAAAATATCTCTTAATTCTATTATTTATTTAATTCACGTATAACCTTTCTTGATAAATATGTATGTATTTAATACTATGTAAATAATATGTATGTATATATTATTATTTATTATTTTATGTAATGTATGTATTGTGTATATTTAGTTATTATTTTTCTTTTCATTGCACCAAATATCACCACCGACAAAGGTTAGCTGGTTGATAATGCCGACGGCATTAAGCTCGCCTATGTAAAAAATATTACTATTTTGTTGCAATAAAGAATTCATTTATTTATTTACTACAAACAAATACTACTATCTCGCTCGACAAACTGAAACAGCAAACCCGTTTGACGAGTGCCAAACTTATTAATATTTTGGACTACCGTCATTACAGTTTTAACTAGTACGGAGTACATTATGTTTAGCGTTAAGTTAGCCGCAGTGTTTGTCATTATAGTTCTTTAAATATTATTTAATACTTGATAGTGTTTATATAAAGCTATTTTAAATATTATATTATTGTAATAGATTAAGTTTAAGTAAATGAATAAATAAATAAAATAAAATTGACAAATCATTTCAGAATCAGATTGAAAATGTAACGAGAAGAGTATGTGTCGTCTAAAGCCGGTATAGTGAACACATTTGTCTGTAGTATCAGTCTAGCTAAATATCAGGCGGAGTAACGTCATATGCCAGGTTACTATATAAAAAAAATATATTACCAAACAATAGCTTCAAGAATTAACTTCAAATAATTGACACTTAATCTAAAATAATAACAAATCAGAAATATAAGCTTATCCAGTATTATTTAAAACTGTTTTCAAACAAACAAATCAATGTTAATGTTTACAAAATAATTGACACAATTTTGTTGACGTCAGAATAACAGCGCTACATTTTTTGGTTACATAATTAGGTCTTATTGAGATGTTTTTCGGTGGGAAATGAACGGAATCCGTTTGAAACTTTGGTGATGTTTATCAAGTACGAGATCTGAATTTAGAACCGAAACACGAAGTTTACTAATAAGTTGTATGCCTTCACAGAATACTCCTAATAAATTAATGTATATATATTTTTATTTCAGCATCTTCATTTATATACTGACCTAATTATATTATATGTTAGTAATTGGACAATTTATTTATTATAGAGATTTATTTATATTCGATCTTAAGCTTTATTGACTCTAAAAGCAAGACCATTTTATGAAAAGAAAATTGATATGATTGTGAGTTATTATTACTTACAAAATTGTGAACTAAAATGTCAAGCCAAAAATGGTCAAGAATAGTTTTAATTACTTTCGCTGGTTCCACGAAGGTTGTTAAAGTATTTCAAATATTAAATTAAATTAATAAAAGGTATATACTATTTTTAAATTACTTATACATATTTATTAATCAATAACGTGGTAAATTATAAAAAGGAAGTCGTTTTTATACAACGTAATTTGCACGAACCAAAATCTGTCAGCAACTGCAGGAAATGCTTTGTGTTTTAGCAGAAACGGTGAAATCTGAACGTTTGATCAGTGACCGGTCGTGGCGTGCCATCTACGTGAGGGGAATAAAAAGCTCTCACTTAGGTACTCTTTCGTTACTTTAGAAGGATGCTGTCTCTTCATGACACTTTAAAATGCTGCCTTATGTCTTTTTCCATTGCACTGAAAATATTTTTAAAAATATATATGTATACATACAACATATACATGTATGCGTGTCAGGAGAAAAACCTAGATATAAATAGAAAACAGAAATCGGTTCACAATTTTTATGAAATACATAATTATAGTAGTAATAATATTTCTACTTGTTTCAAAACGCGACTAGGTCACTTCACGCTAAGAGCCATCAGTCTGCCTATAAAACAACCACGTTATAATATTTACATCATTGTGGGAAACGCATAAATGCACTTTCCTAATTACACTCGTAAAGTTATAATTAAAATATTCCACTACAAACTTGAGACGTGGAAAATGTTTACTACGTATAGAATACATTTTAAATACTAAAGGCTCATCTAGGGAAGCTTATTTTTATCATTGTAACTTCCCAACTCCGCCATTTAAATTCAAAAACATACACAACTCGCTTAAAATTCTTGTAAACTCGCTCCGGTTGTAAGTATGCGAACTACAAGCTAACTCTTGATATCGATTTGAATTCAATTCGAACTAATCGATTCAAAATTTTATGTTATACTAAATTATAATTTAAGATTTGGATTTTAATTACAATTGTTATTAATTATTAATATTGTCTATGAAAACATTTACAGCTCAAGACATTTGCCTAATTTTGATTCGATTTCTATAATTAATGTCTTCCAAAATATTTGTTATTGCGTCGTATTCGATAGATTTAAAAGACGGCGCGTGTTTGCGCTAAATATAAACATCAAAGCGGATTCCCCGCACGCGCATGTAATCAGCAAAGTTTGTCAGTTTGACGGGAGACCCGCGGGGCGAATTTATCTAATGCGAGACGTGACAGTGACAAGAGGCACGAAACCAGATGCGGTTGTTGAGTCTAAGCTGCGTCGTGAGAATTATTATGCATACTGCGATTAATAATGTATATGGAACGTACGTTAGTATATATATTGTTTTAGCGGTAGAAATATATCAAAGTTTTTTTTTTAATTTATTGAGCCTACCGGTGTTCTACTTTGTGACGTTATATAATATAAATAACCACTTTGTAATATAGGGCGCCATACTTAAGATACTGAAAACAATGTTACGTTTTAAGCTGTAATTAATGTAAATAATAATTATAAAATAACAAACAAAAAATTACAAATGGTTCGTGAATAACCTCACGTGTACATCAAATTGGGTCAAATATTTTAAAGAACATACTTTGTTAAATTTGTCATAACGTCCAATTTTGAATTTTAAATTTTAAATCGGAATTTTCGAATAGTTTAGCAAAGTCCCCTATTCTTAAGCATTGTTCGAACTCCATTCGAAATTTCTGCTGTGAAATTTGAACGATAAACTTTTGATAGGTAAAAGTCCTTTGAAATACTACCTTTACAGTTCCAGATATTTTAAATTTAATTCAGTCTAGAAAGAAGGTTTATTACACTCGATTGAAATAATATCAAAATAAACTAGCAACATTTGAATTTTTATATACAGAATCCATCCAGTCCATCTTATGGTAAAAAAAAATTTTGTTCTACATAAGTTAATTATTAATGTTGTAGTCACTTACTCTTTATTTATTTGGTCCCTTACATTATATTTCAATATACTTGCCCGAACTAAATACCTACTATTTAGTATCATATTTTTGTGTTATTTATGTTAGGGAGAATACATGACGATTTCAAAATGAAATGATTCGTTATATGTTTACCAACAACAGAGATGTATACAAGAAAATATTTAACCCCAAATTATGTATTCAAACCTGGAGTTAAGGAACATTTCCACCTTGATCCGTCATCCACGAGTGGATTATTTAAATGAGTAGATTATCGTAGACCCCAGATTTATTATATGATCCCTTTAACACTGTTCCCTTACATAATGGAGCCGATCGGCAGGATTTTTATGCGAGGTCACGAGTATCAGATTTTAATGGATTATCTGTAAATAGCAGAAGAATAATAAAGAGGTGGTCTTTTTTAGTATTCATTTTGCTTAATTTTATAGGTTTTTCTCAAGAACATAGTTTATATTTACGCCCAAGTCCATTCGGGGGTAAGCAGTGGTCATGTAGCGCTGACTTTCCTAGTCTAGTCCTGATTGTAAAAAATGGAATATATATTTTACTAGCGGCCCGTCCCGGCTTCGCATGGGTGGACATTTATTTTTTAAACATTTAGAATTTTAGAAAAAGCGATGAAAGACATTTTATGGCAATTTTTGGCAGCCTTGGGCTACATTATTGTAGTTTTAGTAAGGATCCTTATTTTTCCTGCAATTTATATAGCCTATATTGATCAGTGATAATGTAGCGTTCAAATAGTGAAAGAATTTTTGAAATCGGTGAAGTAGTTTTTGAGCCAATTCGTTACAAACATACAAAAATAAAAATCTTTTCTCCTTATAATATCCTCATTTACAGTATTACAATGTTTTTTAATTAATCAATACTAATTGCCTGAAATTAAGGAAACCCCCAGAGTGTTGCTTCTGATCTATTTTAAGAATTCTATTTATAAAAAAGCGTTTATATAATGAGAACTTTATTTTTACCAACTTAATTTTAGTACAGATCTGGTATATTGGCCGATTCAATAACGTCCACCTTTTTTATATATAGGACCTAGTTGTGTTTCAAAATGTATTTAAAAGCCTATAACAGAATTATCAGAATAATTATAAATAGAATAGGTACATGTAGATTATTAATTTGCAAAATTTGAAATGTGTCCATTAAACTAGTAATTGTAGTGATATAGCTATCGGCACGCAAACTAGGAGGGTCGGGTGGTTTCTGCTGGGATTAATATTGCAGGAACATCCCGCAGGTGGCATGCCGGGCTAAATTGAAAATCGCTTCGAACCGCAAATGTTACATACAAATACATATAAATATATCTAATATTATAATTTAAATAAAGTAATGTAAAAACAATTGCAACGATCGTTGTTAGTGAGTGAGCATTTTCAGTTCTGCGCGTCACCGATAGGTTCGCACTGTATATAAAAAAACTTTTAACATTTAGGAAATAGCCGCGTATTCATTGTTTGGTAGCATAATTTCTTTAAATTCAATTTCATTTATTTGCCATCAATATGATTAGTAACTTAGAAATAAAATAATGTTAGTAGTATCACATATTTTACACAATGTATATGGCATGCAAATAATTCATATAATTAAATTTTACTATAATAGAAATGTCAACCTTAAAAGCTAAATAATGTCAAATGAAATTTGAACTTACAAAATACCACTCTTTTCATATTCATATGAAATGATAATCACATTTCTTACAATTCTTATTAGAATTATTTTACAAAACATGATTAGTCAGCTTTGATACGACACAAAACATATAGCTGTAAGGCCTAAACCTCGTCTGAGAGCGGAATGTCAACTGTAATATGCGAATACCCTATGTGACATATGTATCTGTAACAATCGACCGGAATCGGCGGAATTTAATTAACTAAAGTATACCCGGTTGTTTGGTGGTGGGTTCTTAAATCCATTAATCCCAACTCAACCCTTATTAATTTCATAATAAATATAATATTTCGAATTCCTTATCCAACATAATACTCGAAATATTTTATATTAAATTTCGGCAAAAGAAAGTTCAATTTCATTGGAACCAAAATGTATATCGATTTTTGGTGCACACGAAAAGACGTGATAAAAAATTTGACACAAAATGTTTATATAATTCAACTAGATATATATTAAGTTTTATTTTAAGATTATAAAAATAAACTTTAGATCCACATTTCGCTGCTTCATATAAAATTATTATAATATGCACGTGAGCTTCTCCAAAGAAACTAGAAACTCAGACACCAGACACTGAGTAAAAACATTTGCACGTTGCATTTTCCGTATACCAAAGACTGGTATATTCTTGAGATTGTGCTGAGACTGTTTTAAAAATACCAAGTTTTATTCAGTTTAAACTTCTTTTACTTTAGTAATAAATATGACGTATTGAGGACACTGAATTCTTATTAATTTATAGCCAAATTTGTTGGCTTGTTTTGTATTTAAATTAACCGCGACCGTTTATGGGTAATTCATGGAAAAAAAAAACAAAAGATTAGATTAGAAAAATATATTGTTTTCAAACATAAATTTGGATATTGCCATAGTTTTTTTTAAATTGTATTAATATATTTCTTGTTATAAACAATTTTTCAAGAATATCTTCATCAAGTGCATCCAGTAACGACATATGCTCAAAGCTTGTGCTTAAGAAAATTTGACATCCTTTATAAAACTACTTTAGTTTGGACACCGAATACGAAATTAGATATACACAAAAATGGAAAATATTGCTAGAATTCATATTTTATTTATATACATCCCTACTAATATTATAAATGTAAATATGAGTTTGTTTGTTACGTTTTCACGCAACAACTTCTTAACCGATCATCATGAAACTTTGTACACATATATTTGGAGGTACTAGAAGTAACATAGGATACTTTTTATTTAAAAAAAACATATTTTTTACTATAGTTTTCAATTGACTATAGTAAAATATTGAGTATAGCTCTAATGACTTAAATGTGAGCGAAGCTGCGGGTAAAAGATAGTATGAGAATATTTATGATCCCTACTGAAGTAAGAAGAAACCACTGAAGCGACACCAACTATTCTCTCCCCATACACATTCGCTTTAATCACATTTGATTACTCTTTATTTATTTATTTAAAACTTAGTACATCAGTACAGGCGGGTTCAATGCTAGGTAGCATTTTCTACCAGCCAACGTATAAATATTTATTAAGAGAAAAAAATTGTGTATGAAATTTATGTGATTTAAAAAAAAACTTTATATCTCTTTAAATTATGTTAATAACAAAGAGACAGAGTGCGTATAACAGAATGTAAATTCTTGCAAATATATGGACTGAGTTACGCATTTAATAATAATTTGTAAACATTACAATAACTCACTCACCCTCCGCTTCTGCCCCAGACTGACTGTCAACAACATTTTAGTAAATGGCCCCGAAAATTGCCCGAGAAGGCTCGTTAATGTTTAAATATTAATGTAATTTCCCAACATATTGTTAATTATTAAACAGAGGTGAACATTTTATATTATTTTTTACTTTATTTACAGTCACTTCAGTTGTTTAAATGGATTGTACACAAAAACCATAACCACGATGACTACATACGTTTCTAAAAGACGCAATAATTTTTTTTAGTTTTTTAAAAGACTATCAGTGTAAAAACGACTTAAGCGACACAAATTTTTTAAAAAACGAACACGACAAGAAGAGTACGTTCTGAAATATAACATATAATATAATTAAAATGACATTAATAACGACGTAACTTTCTATTTGATGCAAGGACTCTTACGAACATGCAATGTATAAAATGTGAAGAGATGTTCGTTATTTGAAGATTTAACAAGTGCTATTGAATTTCTAGAACACGGACTCGTTGTCATGGTAACAGAATAGACATCCAAGAATAATAATAATATCCATCTAGAAAAGTTTATTTGTCTTAATTGAAAAAATAAAGAGAATTATACATATTAGAAAGAAACAAAAGAATCACGGAAAATGCGACATGGATGGAGAAATTAAAACAAATTACCTGTTATTGTAGTTTATCTCATATTTCAAAACTACATTCAAAATGATGTTTTACATAATTTAGCATACACGATGTGGAAAATCTTATTCCAGAAGCTGTCAAAACTTTTCGTTTGCATTTTGTGAAACATGTACAGTGTTAAAGCAAAACTTTCAACACAGACCATATATAATTCAAATTTATTATAAAGGTATTATTTTATCAAATATAATTCTAAATTTGAAAATTTAAAAATTTCAACGCAGAATGTGTGTACAATTTTGAGTTACTATTATTAATTAAAAGTTAGAACAATAGAAGTTCTTTTTAAAACCATTACTTAATAAAGAGTTAGTGCAGAGATAAAACAAAGTCATTTAGCCGAAATTTTGTGGCTATTCGTCTAATTTGAAATGCGTATCCACTCCTATACATTTGCACGGCGCGGGGCTGGTTTTCTGATCTGCATGCGTAATTAACTACGTTTAATTGCCATCGCAATTAGACCCAGCGGCGAGATCTTCAATTAAGTACTCATTAGTAAAAGCTGCCATAATTATAGGTTAATATACTATTGATGTGTGCGTAATCCATTTTAAATTAATTTATTTTAAATATTTACATACATTTTGCAGTATTATATTTTATATTGTTCTATTTGTTCCAAAAGTCAACGTCTAGTTGGAGAACAGTTTTACATAAATATTATTTAGGTTTTTAGAAACTTTTACTTAAAAAAAAAAGAAAATTTTATATTCCTCTTATTATTATCCAAAGAAACAGCAACCTTTATAGATTTATAAAAAATAATAAAACATTACTTTTTGCACTGTGATCTTTTACTATACCTACAGAAGTTAAACAGAAAAAGTGATATTATAAATAATTATAAAAAAAAAATATAAAGTGATATTGATATAAGTTTCACTATACCCCCCACTTGGCTCATGCCACAATCTTATCTTAATCTTATTTTAGAAAATAAAAAATTTATTTTACCACGTGGTTGGACCCTACTAACGATACCTAGTAATACCCTATTTTTGACTCTAAGCTGCCAACCGCATCATTCTGTATAATGTTTATATATTGATGAAGATTTTTATATTTTGCTAATATACCATTGAACGATTCAAAGTGTAATAAAACAATTTTTATTTCTTAATTTTCTATATATAGACAATTGTAAAACTCGCATCCTTGTGTAATGTTGTGATTTCTAATTTTCGTATTATTAACCCTGCTTATTGGTACAGTTCAATATTTAAATAAAACGAATTTGTTGAACAACAATGATGACGTAATACCTCTATGAATATGGCTTTAATACAAAATTAAAAAACCAGAAACCATAGCGAACGCTGTGCACTCCTGCCCTGGGTCCACAAGCCCATTCTTAGTTTATAAATATTGTATTTGTGTGCATTTTCCTCATAACCAACTTAAGTCACTACATTATTTAAATAATATCCTTTCTAAATTATTGTCATTAAAATTAAAACCAATGACTTTTTACGCGCTTAAATAATATGAAGAAAAAATTCATACAAAAAAAAAATATTATACGAAATGTTATATAAAATAATGGTAAACCATAACATTTTTCTCGTTACCGGCATTACATTATTCTACTTGATGTTTTCTTTATATTTAGACCCTAATTTTGAATGAATCTTTTTATCCTTGAATTTATTCCTACACTTCACTTTAATAACTTTCCTACTCCAGATAAATCCTTGTTAAATTAAAATTGCTTATAGGAATAAAGTTGTTTAATATACATCTTGTGATTGGCTTAAAATAGAGAAGTGTGTTTCTTGCTTCACATCATTTTAAACGGAGGTCATTTGTTACTTACATTGTACCTCATAATGAGAATGCAATTACATGCCTTTAGATATAAAAAAGTACAACTATATACATACATGTTGTCATAAAACGGACCAGGGGGGCTACTCACGAACTTCGGACGAAAATATGGACGTTTCCTACTCATGGCGGATAGGCCACTCAATGCTTATTTTACGGATATTTGACAGGACTTTTTAGAGGCTTATAAGTCAAAATTCAAGTAAGCTACAGAAGTGACGGTCGTATAAAGAAACTTCGGATATGCCTGAGTAGCCTCCCAGGAACAATTTACTTTTGTTTTACAGATCAAACACTATTATATGCATCGCAACTGTAACTATCAATTCCAGAACTAATAAACCTCCTCATTTACTTCACACAGGATACTGCGTTAAGCCTACCGAGCCAATCAACCCCAAATGTTTTCGCGGGCCATATCGAGTCCTCTAGCGACCTCTTATTTCCTGAACACGGAACGAGGTCGCCCCAAAAAACGTCTTTTTCCAATGCCTCGCGTCGATCGTGAGAATTTTCGTTTAACAGCGGTATATTCGTGATCTCTGTGGGTCAAATAAAATGTTTTGTTTGGTTCGCATCAAATTGAATTACCTACTTCGTTTTTACAAATCGAATTTTCTAGCAACCATCCACTTGAGGCGGGATTGAAACTGTTTTCATTTGTTTGTTTAATGTGAAAACCCAACATTACTCTTAAAAAAATAGTCTAAAAAAGAGATCTGATATGATAGATTGGATTTAATTGGAAGCCAAACAAAATGGAGTCGACATTCCTTTAAGCTTAACATCATTTAAATGCAGTCATAAATAAAAATCTATGGGAGAAGTAAAGCATAGTAATTTCAAACTATACCTACTAACACATAGCAATATGAATAAATTTGAAATACCTTTAAATGTCTTTACCTCACGATACTAAGTCTTTCTTGTCGCAGAAATGTAAATAGTATTCCACAATATCATAACAATAATTCACAATGAAAACAGCAACAATGGCAACCATATTTCAAAATAACATTGAGCATTTACATTGAAATATGAGATGGGGACTTAAAAATACAACGATAATTTCCATTCGGTCTGCGGTTGCAACTTGCAGCATCTCCACGTCGCGATGTCGACCGCGGCACTCTATTTTCCGTCTTGAGCCTCTAAAATTCTTTGCATCCAAATATTTAATGCACAGGTATATTTTGCGAAACGGAGGCGTTAAATATACAAAGGAAAAGATATAAAGTGATACAGCCTTATTCTATTGGGGTCTCACTTTACGCGTTCTGCCGTAAAAATGTTATGACCCCAGGTACAAGCGCTGGTTAAGGGCACCAAAAACCAATAAAACAAAGAAATATATAAGCTTTTTATTAGATCATAGTATCATATTTCTTGCGCTATTTGATAAGAAAAGATAACTTTTATTGATGTGTCAGTTTCGTTTTTACTTCATTCCTTAATATCATAAAAAATTCAAACAATGTTAGAGTTTCAAACGATCGTCTGCTACTGAAATTATGTTTCAGCATATAACTGTACATAATAGGCACATAAAGATAATTAAAACAAAACACGATATACGATGCTTGTATGCTTAACTTACTAAGCTCAAAAAATCGCAAGCAGGTATATTTATTTTTGTTTGTTAATTAAAAGTTAACATCAAACGACAACAAAGTGTACTTATTTCTTTTCCAAAACGAAATAATTTAATATTGTCTAATTTATTCATTTGTTTTTCAGATATGTTAAATAGAACGGGAAAAACACTTTGTGTCACTAATTATAGGCGCATACAGAATTGATAACAACACAACATTACATACAATGAAAATGAATGAAATAATATGTATATATTATCATTAGCATTTTTAAATGTCCAATTGGAAGTTTGAAAAACTGCCCAAATTGCTAGGAACTTAATTGTGTTCAAAAACTATAATTAACAATGCATGAAATAAAAAAATAATAAATTGTAAGTTATGAGACTAAAAGCAAACGTTAAAAGGATATTTTCCTATATTTCAGGCAGCAGAACAACAATAAAGGTCATACTTGCGTGAACGCTGCGCCGCAGGTGGTACAAAATTAGTAATGGTGCTTACGCTCTGGCCACAGTGCGAAAATTAACTTTTTGTTTCATTTTTTTAGTTTGTTTTCGTTGTTCGAAACGGCCAACTGGCGACCAAACAAAATATCGTGTTTCATTTTGTAGTCCAATGTAGTCCAATGTAGCGGAACGCGTAATATTATTTTAGAACGGTGAAGAAATTACATGTGCTTCGTTCCCGTCACAGAGAGAAATAAAATTGCGTATGTATTTGTGTAGATATTGCTTAGTTACGACCTTAAATTAAATTTTCAATTGTTTTTTCTTTGTGTAGAGGTAAACGGATAGTTGAAACGTTTTATGGGCTAACTTCTCTGGTTTATATCAAATAATCGGGTATATTTATGATGGAGATATAGTCTTAAACTTATTTGCTACAAAAGACCTACCAAAGCGCTGAGGCGTTATCTGGTTCAATTCAATATACCAACCCGTATATATGCTTATCCTAATAATAGTATTGGTATAGTTGAAACAGTTGCTAAAATAATATTTATATAGAATCTCATTCAATAATGCACAAAGGGAACGTCTGAAAATTTAACTGTAATCATACATGCAAAGCGCAATGCTGAAATACATGTGACAGACGTAATCACTCTAACAATCTATCCTAAATACCAAATAGTCGACAATATTGCAAATCAAATTCTTGTAATTCGATAGCTATCAGTCCAGACTTCATATTGACACATCGTTATCCCGTTCAGCGCGGCCGTTGTTTAATAAACCTGATGCTAAAATTTCTGCATTGGACGACTAAAATACATTTTTGACATTTGATACCCGGGATTACGCACATAGCTACACGTCATGGAATTTCATTCTCCATCGAATCTCGTACATCGTGATGTGTATTATGGATCAATAATGTTACTGCTCGAGTTACATTTTTAAAATAGCGAATAATCACTGATATAATCGAACGAAAAACAACACTTTAAAGACCTAGCTAGTTCCACAGGGTAAAAGGACTTTTGAGGTCACGTACAAACATAATTGAAGTTATTAAGACTATGGGGATAAACAACCGCTTTTATTTGAATAAGCCGACGTAACGTTTCGAACATTTTTAGCCATTGTCAAAATGTTTCTTCAAGTACGATAATTGATAAGCTTTGAAAATGTCAAAATTATTCAGAATAAATGCAAAAGTAAACCCCATAATTGCAACTTCTATATTCAATAAAAATAAAGGAAAATCGATTGTATTCTGATATCAACTAAAATCGATCCCAAATAATTTAATCGTCTAATTATATTTTTTATAACGTCCTTATATTAATTATTACATATCTACATATTTAAGCATTAGAATGGTTCACTCGCTTTTTGAGCAGATATTGGAATAGAACAACGCTAATAGTATCGTAACATAGCGCTAGAGAAGTTGTTGATAAAATTATTCAAATTGTATTGGCTGCTGTCTCATCTCATTCAAAACTCTACAATAGCCGATATGCAGTTCATGACGTCACATGTTAGTGTTCTTGTTGACTCTATCACTGGGTGATGAAAAGGGTACTCTTTAACATAACGTTTTGTTTTAGATTTTGAAAATGATATTCTACATTTATTATTAGTTTAGTTAATTATCTTATTAGTGTTATTATAATAAATTAGATGGCCTTTGCGGCGCTAATATTTCCGTATATACTTTTTATTATTTTTTATATATGATATATCAACCAATGTTATAGTTATTGCATGTTAATATTTATAATAATTCTACATATAAAAATGTTTATCGGTTAAATTATGTGGTAGAATTAAGGACCTTAAAACAAAAAAAGCAAACTAGGTTTTTCTTTGAAAATAAAATAATAACCTAACACATAGGTATAGTACTTATTCATCGCAAAAATACCCTTATGATTACGTAAACATCTGTTTATATTCAAATGGACATATGCTTCGTTTTGAAGCAGATTTGGAGAGTGCCCCTGCTAAATTGGTCTCAGATGTTGCAGTGATTCCCTGAAGATTGCTGCGAAGCAGTTGTATGTTGTTTAAACTCGGCAATCTCTGCGACGAGATGAACTTTACTCAACTAGATACACTATCTAAGCTTGATGATCTTTATGTGTTATAAGAAATGTTATGTGGTATATTTGGTATATCGACGTATTTGGGTCCAACAGATGGTTCGTTGCATTTTGGAATTAGAACAAAACAATAAATGTAATAGTGTATTATCTAAACAAGATATAGAACTATATGCAAAATAAATTTAAAATTCAATTTTCGGGGTACGTAACGGATGGCGTCACCTGGCTGCGCGAACTTCTTGTGGCGACCTCTTACTTGTTTACCCTCTATGGGCGTGAATACTAATCAAACAACTCAATATTGCTTTTGGAACTAAAAAGTTAGCTCCCCAAAGTTAGGGTAGCTGCCCAAAATTATAATATCAAATTTCGCCTTTGAATTGAAACTTTTTATAAAACGAAAAAAAAACTCTTTAAATTTTAGAAAAAAGTTTGGAATTTAAAAATATTATTTTAAAAGTTATTAAATTAAATTATATACTCATATAAAATATCATCTTTTCTGCAAAATATTGACATGCACACATAAGGGCCGGGCATAACATGAGGGCTGCAAACGAACCAAAAATTTAATTAACAAACATCCCTTTCACGAATTCTTCGAAGGGAACGTCAGAAATTTATTGGGAAGTTTAAAAAAGTTTCCCATTGATTGGGAGTTTCTGCATATTTTACCCTTCATCTTGATCCTTATTAAAATTATTTTGGCCGACAATGTGAATTCTTACAAGTTAAGGTGCGGCGATGAGCCCTTTATGAATTCTTAAGATTATCAAAAGTCAAATTAATTCCATAGAAAAGTAAAGATGGGAGCATCGCTAAAGGAAAATTTCACTTAGCAACTGTTTTCAAGATATTAGAAGAAATATTATAATTATATATGATGTTCAATGATTAACTAAATATGTATTATAGAACACGTTCTGTTTATTATGAACTTCCGCCACTATTGCAGAAAGCGCAACGACTCTACCGTGCAAAACACTGTATGTAGAACAGCGTCGATTTTGATATATATCGTACTTAAGTTTTAAATACAGGTACTTGCAAATGCAATACATCACATTTTCTTATTAATATTCCGGAAAATACTTAAGTAAATATATACAATTTGCTTAAAGAAATCAAATAACCCTTGCTAAATTAAAAAACTATATTTTAAGTTAGTACTGGTTTCACAGTTCACACATCAGAACTTCATGAACTTGTCACATTTGATAGCGAAACTGTGTTAATGTACAGAGGTTTTACCTAGTGCAGTACCTCGGGTGCAGGTGTGAGGGGGCGCCGAGCGGCTCACTTACTCTACACAATAATTACTATTGTTTCAATATGAAATCAACCTTAAAAGAATTTTAATCGCTACTAGGTGCCAGGGGCGCTACATAGGTTGGAGCCGCCTCTGTTTATGTAGAACGATATTTATAGGTGCAATTATTTTATGAATAGTATACGAAACGTCTCGGTGAATAGTAGCCCTAAAAATAAAACTAATTAGTATGTAAGTATCTTTTTTTTTTGAATCAAATTTATTGTTCGGGACCTTAGTTGTGAACCAATGTATGATATTAGTTGTCTTTATTCTTCCTCTGTGCTTTATTACTAGCGATTGTTGTATGGCAGAGACAACAGATAGATTTTGATATTTCCTTATTTAGTTTTGAAATAGCATTTTATGCAAAGTCTGAATATAGTTTTCACCACTATTTGTTATGTAATGTCGAGTTTTATGTTTAAAATGTTTAAAACGTGCTTTGCAAACAATGCATGTAAAACATATAAAATGTCAATAATAAAATGACGCATACAAAATTCACCTTCAGTTTCCGACATTCATACAGCGGATATTGCGGCGCAATACATCCGCCGGGACTCGGATTGTGTTCTGATTGCGAACGGAATTGCCGAAACAAGTCTTTTGTATTCGAAACCTTTCGATTGTTCAAAAGAGGCAAATCGTTCCTTGCTATTTGCTGTTCATAAAATGTCTCCTACGGGAACTTACTTGATTGTTTATTTTATACCTTTTTTGTCTTACGAAGTGCCTATAAATGTAGTAGGTATTATACTGTGAAAATCAATTAACATTCAATTCAATCTAACAAGGTACATCACTACGAATTAAGCACATCACTAGAACTGTCACGTAATGCGCGGCAAAACGTACAATTATTTATTTTATAATAATTGATGAGTTAGTTCAAATCCCCCACTAAATGCATATTTGACTACTTTTAAAAGTGTTTTATATAAAGTCAATTCATACTTTATTTATATTAAGTATTCCAGATAATATCAGTGTATTTCTAAACTCATAAACTGAAAATCAACAGCGAATCTCATATACTCAGCCACCACATTGATTATACACATTCTGTCTCAAATTGTAAATTTAGAAAAACAATTTAAAACTAAATACAACGACTTAAGATTGAATTTCCTGAAAAGAGTACAAATGTAACGGATAACTAAGTAATTTAGTGGCGGTACGTGTTAAAATAGAAGGAAGAAGCGAGTACGTTATTAGCTTTTCTGTTTTTACTTGGAAACGTTTCTTGAGCAAATTGACGTGATAACATGCGTGATATAAAGATGTTATTAAAAGGCTGAATGTTCGGTTAATTTACATGAGCTTACAAAAAAAACCACAAGACCGTGACTTTTTAAGATATCGCAGAGAAATGTATCCACCATTTTTATACATCAGTGAGTGTAGGTCATAGTATATATATGACCACACGCGTATATGTGATTAAACCTTTAGTTGACAAAACAAAAAAAAATATTGTGTAAACTATTTTTTTGTTATCATTCGAAATAAAAACTTCTGCAAATTAATTAATGATTTTTTTATTACACATTTATGTCATTTTGTTGTTCTCATATAGTCTAAATTGTATTACAGCAAACAACTTAATAAAATTAAAATATATTTACGTCTATTTATTTGAAATAGTGAACGGATTACATGCAAATAAACAAGGGTTCGAAGTGGAAGGCAATTTTTCTTCTTTCCCGTCAACAAGTAGTGAAATAAATTTATTGAATGGACTGTTCGAGAGGAAGGGAAATAGAAAATTAATACTTCAAATAGAAATTATTACACAATTTTATTACATCTATATTTTGTATAAAATATATATACCCACGTAAATTGTGTATTTCTGACTAGACAGATACAATGTATTTGAAGCAGGAAAAATAATATAAGAATAAATTACAAACAAATGAAAGTCAACTTCTATCTCGGACAATAGAATTAGGTATTTGTTATTATTACTAACAATATTATTATGAGTTGTCTCACCTCTAGACATCTTTCCTTCCTTCACAACTTTCACAACAACGAAACTCTGTGTGCATATCATGAATTTTAAAGTCTTCAAGACGAGTTTAAACGTCCAATGCTAAAGTTAACCCGTAGGAATAAAACATACTTCCTTATAAACAAGAATATAGAAATAAGAAAAGAAACTTGGATCGCACAAATTCACTTATGAGAATAAACAAAGCAAGGAATAAAATTGAAAGGTTTCTTTTAAAAGTTAAGGTTGTCTAGAAGTTCGTAGTTTAAAAGCGTCCTGTAAAACTGAGTTTTGTATGTAGCAGTCGTTGCCGGCGTACCTGCACGCGACAGAATAAACTAGTTGGAAACAATTCAATCAACTTCCTTTCGATACTATTCTCTTGAAGTCACGGACTTCGCTTCTATTAGGTCCATATATGGTCTAAGCATCATATCCATGGTCCTAATAACATAATTAGAACTAATATTTTGTTGAAATAACTTCAAAATATAATTCTCAATATCATGAAAATAAGAATGGTTTCTGAGATATTCATTAGAACAACGAAGAATCTATTTACACAAACTATGGAAAATAATGTGGCGGTCGATTCTACAGACCGAAAATACTTATATAAGAAGATTTGAGATTTTGACGTTTATTCTGTCAGTGTCATCTTTCTGGTTTTTGCTTGTCTTTTAATTGCCACAATGCATTGTGATAATTATATTTTTAATCCATTTTAATCCGCAATATTATTTCACATAAGGTTCTCTAAAATAACAACTTTAAATCGCTCTGTCGTAAAATTATGATGTGCTATATCCGGAAATAGCATCTAATTGGAAAATCTAAAAGAGCCCATGTGTTATGAAAGCCGATGACAATCGTCTTGCATCGTCACTGAATTATAGTTATACAATCGTCCGTTCATAGTAGTAATATGTAACGATATAAACTTAAACCCATTCATGTTATCGCAGTAACTATAATTCAATGCCATTGTTGCTGCTTCTGTCGGATTTATGCAACAATTGTTAATTGATACCCATATGTGGTATATGATACACGTGCTATATGAATAGACTTCAAGACAATTGCGTGCTATCTGTTACTAGATTGTGAATTAGAAATCTGGGTATTGTTCAAGATTATGACGTGTAGAGTCAGTCATACATAAAGTGTTAGGTTAGGTTACGTTTAAAATTTAGATTCTTATTGTTTATATCATTAATTAATTAATTAAATTGATTTTTCTTTCAAATAGCTTGTCAATTATAATAATTGTGTATGATTTTACTAACATGAAAAACAAATAAATAACTTTCAAGTCTAATTAATAATTTATAACCTAGAGAAATAAACCGTTAAAATATCCGAAATTCATTTTTATAACTACATTTGTTTTGAAATTACCGCCATCAAAGCATACCATAGATTAACATAGACACCACATAATGTACCATAGATAAATGTTTTGGCAATGGATGATTTTAGAACCTTTTAAAGTAAAATGTAGTAGAGTGGAAGATATAGCGTTAACAAAGAAAATTATAACAGGATCGAATTATAAAATGTATATATCTAAATTGATACAATATAGATCTAATAGATAAATATTTGTCAAGACTACGAGAGGTATTTACAGCGTAAGTCTAAACTAAAACTTGGGTCTGAAGGCACCGGGCATGTGTAAATAGAATTAGGCAAGTTAGACAAGACGTGTTGGAATTGATCTTATTTCGTGTAATAAATTTGACCCTTCTGTTTAATGGAATATTGAACCTCCTAATTTCATAATTTGACCCGCAATCTACTTATGCTTCTCATTAAAGTTTTATAAATTGTAGATACCGGAATATTTATTAGACCATTTAAATGTAAGTACTCTAAAAGGAACCAACCTGGACAATACTTCTTCGTTTCCATTAAGCAGGTATAATAAAGATGACTTCTATATTTCTTAGCGGTAGCAATTGTTTTCATTCAGAATGCAATAAACAAATCTTAAACTTATACAGTAACAATTAATAATAATAGTAAGATTTCAATAATTAAGACGAATTTAAAACAAAACTTAAAGGTCAAACTTTACACTTCAAAATAGATTCATTCATGCCGAATCGAGGACACACTACGGAGCTCCACAGAGACCGTGAGTTTGATAACGACATTTTATGTAAGCGCGTTCTTTACGTACCTACTGTATAACTAATGTTTTAGCGAACACTGTTAACTTAGTTTACTAGAGTACGAAGTTCGAGGCGCTTCCGATATAAACATATATTGGGATAAGTAGGGACTGAGAATTATTAAAGACAAATTAGCATGCAATAAAATTTCACTTCGATGGGTGGTTTATACTCTATGGATTTATATAGATTATACTATATGTTATACTATATGAGAGTGTTTCACAGAGAGTACCAAAGAAATCAGTAAACAATCAAAATGTTAATTAAATTTGATAGTGTATAAATATAAGTAATGTATAACACATATATTACAAATACGAAAAATGTTTATATAGAGTGTTAATAATTTGTTTGTGTATTTTCTTTATTATATTTTTAAAAATCTCGAACCATTATTATTAATGTATATTACTCATACATTTGTTGTTATTCATTGAGTAAAATATTCGATTTCTATTCATATTTCATTAATTCACTTTGATGAGTGTTCACTGTGACCGGATAAACGGATACTTCGTTTGATGTATTTAGGCTTCTTTTAGACTGTGTTTATTCGCTTTGAGTCATTTCATTAGTAATTATTAAAAAGAAATTTACAAAGCTCTAACAATGAAATAGAATGTAAAGTTTTAAGGGTTCCTTAGTTACTGTAAGAATCAATTAATGTTTAATTCAATTAAAAAAGTCCCCGCCCTGTACGTACGGTACAGCACTAGAGATATGCTATTATGTCAAGGTGACGTTTGTTTTTATTTAGGCTTTTGCTTTTGTTGGTATAATGTTATATGTGGCTTGATCATTGTGCATATAATAAAATTAATTTGATACCGGAATGTATTTCTGATATTAAACTCAACTACGATTACTATTACTCTGTTATACTTATCTACAAAAAGAAGAAATCGATCTGTCTATCTTAATAAAAAAAAATCCGGAGTAACTTTATGTTTGTAGTTACAAAAATAGACTTTATAGACGCATCTCATCTCCCCCTACTTCACACAATGTTTCTAACAATCCCTACTTCAGAAGTTCTTTCATAATTGAATTGATATCACTTCGTTTAACATATCCATGAAAAAAACTTTCTCTGTTCGGTAATATATCATTTGTAAGTTTTCATAACTTTATTTGAAAAAGGCTTAAGTTATATACCTACTATTCTTTACACGTGACTGAATTCGATTGACTTTTTATTTTTATGCACATTTTCTTTGCGCAGATTTATTTAAGTGAGGCAACAGGGGAAGGCGGTCGAAGCAAACATTTATTGATATATTATATGGTAAAAGTATATATTAATCTCTAGTCTAGGTGTTATAATATATATCAGAACTTTGTATGTATGTATGTACAAGTACATACATATGTATTTACTATGATTTATTTATAGTGCTTATAGAATTGCTTGGATTAATATTACTCGTATTGTTGATAGGTGATCGAACTTCTTTTGTTTTTATTTTATTACTTTTAATATTAAAATAATCATAGTTATAAGCGTGCATTCAGAGAGAATATTACAAAATACTATCCCCACTATTTTCGCAGATGCCTCGGCGACGTTGACTACAGTATTAAGAAATACATTATTTTAGTATGACAAAAACAAGCAGAGATTTAATACACATAGTAATAGTAACAATATGTTCATTATGAAATATTGCAATCAAAAAAAAACACCCAACGAACACGCAATTCTAATTTGCTTAACACAGAACCCTAAATAACAATTTGCTCAATTCTGTTCGAAAGCAATTTAAAATATAAATTCTGGTAAAAAGATCAAACGAAATTAAATTATTCTTTTGTAACACAATTGTGGGGCCGAATTAAAAAAATACCTATTTTAATTATGGGCCAGCCTACGTATTTAACTGAACATTCAATTGTTTCATAACCCAAAATAAGTACTAAATACATATATATTCAACGGACTAAACTAGGGCGATTGATATAAGAACAAAACCAAAAAGGTAAGTCGATGTAAGTAATAATTCCCAATATATGTTTATTTGCGAAGTCTACTAACTGATTCACCGGTACAAGCAAGTGAACATCGAAAACTTAGTTATCAAATTCGTCGGTTGCCTAAATCCTGTCTAAGTCCTCGAAGTTTGTCGGGGAAGTTGTAACATTAATTTGCAGGTATCAGCAAAAGTTGATGCATCGGCTGAACTGGAAGCCGATTTCGGTGCACGCCCGCCTCACAAGTATTTTGACGGTGTGAGTTTATGACGCAAGGATTCCAAGTGGGAAAGGTGCGCAATGATAAGCTGGTAAATACTATAATCTTTTAATTAGTGATATAGACATGGATTTCTTTGACTTCCTTTTATACATCATATCGTAAAAATTCAAAGGTGATAACTTTGAAGGGATATAGTACTGTTTCAGTTTGTTTATAGCGAGAGGAGTCTAACCTGTCAATACCAGTTAATTAATAAAACAAATTAAGGATTGATGTAAAAGAAGCGATTGTGCATGGAGCGTATAAGACAACGATTTATTTTCTACACATATCTCAATATGGATCTTTGTAACACTCAAATACGATGATTATCGATTGCGAGCCGAAGTCTATACCAAATCGATCACAGTTGATAGTTTTTTGTTTTCAATAATATAATAATAATAAAGGTTTTATTATTTCCTATATTATAAAAGGCAAATTCTGTGTCATTAAGAATTTTCTGCTAGTTAACCTTTAAAAGATGTGATAATGATGTGAAACACGTACAAGTATAATTGAAAATAAAATTAAGTGAATACAAAATAATACAAACAATAATAATAAATTAGTTTATTGACAAAGACAATACTTAAAAGAATGCCATTTTTTGTCAAATATACTACTAAATTTTCATATCATTTGGAGATCAAATCAAAGCTAGATTAAGTGTTTTCGTTTTTAAAGAAAAAGCTGTTCTGAGATGAGTTATAATATATATAAAATAAAAAATAATAATAAAGATAATTACAATTTTTTTAGAAATCCAATATAGCAAAACATTGAAAAAGAGTGAAATTGGAAAAATGCAATCGCACGAGCCGGCAGAGATTTTAATAAATTTCCAATAGTCGGTCGATGTCTTTAATTAAATTTGTTTCTCGTTACTGCGCGCGGAGAGAATACAATTTATTGCACATCAAATTGTCTACACCCCATTTACAACATAAATTTTATGTAAAATCAAATTATATTGTATACTTACTTTATTTCACTTTAAATAGTTCCTAATATACACTTCCAAACATATAGTAGGTACTTAATACTACAATTTTTGAAGTGAAACTTCTTTAGAATCGTTGTGATTTCAAACCGGATGGAACGAACCGAACGGAAATACGACAGGTTCTGACGTTTCGCGCGCGAATTTCAAAATTTGTTTTTGCGATATCTCGACAACCGATGACGTCAGCGCGACCGCGTAAAGGGTTATTCTGATCGAAATTTGGAGGCCTATTCGATTTTTGTATTAAAAAATTTTTTTTGTTTTTTTTTTAATTTTATTTTTTTTTTAGTTATAACAACACATTTTTAATCTAATTCGTAAATAAATGTGTATATTATAATATTATTTATTATTTTAGGTAATGTATGTATTGTGTAATATTTAGTTATTATTTTCTTTTCATTGCACCAAATATCACCGCTCACACCGACAAAGGTTAGCTGGTAGATAATGCCGACGGCATTAAGCTCGCTTATGTAAAAAATATTACTATTTTTTTGCAATAAAGAATTTATTTATTTATTTTATATTGCGGTCGCCTCTCCAAGCCGATAATTTTAGGTTTTGACATTTATTCTGTCACTGTCATCTTTCTTGTTTTTCTATTCCTTTTATTGTTATAACGCATCGTGATAATTATATTTTCAATCTGTTTTAATCCGCAGTATTATTTTACATTCGTTTTTTCTAAATATATATTTAGGATTCTGCATTAAATCTATTTAATTGTGTTATAAACGTTTAAGTTAATAAATAGTCTGTCTGTAATGTATAGTATGTCTAAATTAACAATTGTCAACAAATATATAAGCATTTTAATTAATAAATAAATTGTTGACACGACATTGCGGAAATAACTCGCGCGCACACACTAAGCTTATTCTTCTATAAGCGAATTGAATAGTGTTAATAATTAATTCCTTAAGACGTATAAGAGGTTCGACGTTGATGTAATATGGTTTAGTTTAAATATCAATTTGAAAACGCAATCATTTCAAGTGGATACCAAAAGTGCAAAGACTGGAAACGCAGCGTTTAATTCTACTCACGTTCAATTCTGAGGCAAATAGAAAGCTGGCAATATCGAATCCAACCGTTAGCCAATGGTTATATCACAAAGCAATATTACAAGGCGTTGCGAAACCATTAATGCTCTGAGTTATAATATATATTGCAATATAAAAATTATTAAAAATCCCCTTAAATATGTTTTTGATCTTTTTTAATTTTTTCCTTATTTGCATTGATATTATACAAAAAAAAACTGCACTTTAAGTGATTTTTTATGATAATTACGAAAAGCATTTGATATTTAATATTCAAAGATATAACAAAAGCTATTATTTAAAATTCTCATCATGAAAAACAATATTAATAATGTACCAGTTTGGATGTTAAGAAAAAAATACATTCAAATAACGAATCCTGTCTTCTTTGCTTACATCAAAACGCAGAAAAGTTTAGATTGAAAAAGTCAATCCAGATCGCTTATTGGCCATTCATGTCACGTCTGAGCCGTGGCGAATTGAAAACCGAGTAATATTGAATTAAGCCTCGTATGGTATCTCGAAAGATTGCGAAAAGGATTACGTTCCCTTAACGATATATTTTATCAAATATGAAAAATATTTTCTGTATTTAAAATTAAAGTCATAAAATTAGATTCGTAGCAAAGACGTGTAACTCGTAGCATAGACGTGTAACTCGTAGCTCGTCTTTTCAATCCATTCTCTATCAAAAAGTAGTGTTCAAATTAAAAGGCAACGTAGGATTCTTTGTGTAGCTTTGTGCAGGCACGTATATAATGACGTCAGGAAAGCGGAAACCTTAATTTGAGAAACAGTCCCCAAAGGAATAGGATTGCCAGTAAAAACAGTGTCAAGCGACCGCTCTGATTATTCATGCAAATTAGCATTCACGCTACCACTACATTTATTTTTAAATGCTAATTGAGGACCATGAGAATTTTAGTTTTATGATTTTATGAGATAAAATTACAATTAAATACACATTTCATGATATTTAATTATGTATTTATTAGTAATATTATTGTTTGGACATTTTATAATTATTGTGTCGTCCTATTGTATTGAAATTAAATTTTGTTTATAATTATAGATCATTTAATCATATATTAATGGAATTTTACTGATAAGCTAAATAAATAAATAATAATAAAAATAGTGTTAATTATAATATAAACACCTTACAATGTATTCAAATAAATGCGCTTATATTATTTGTCATTATTCATTGTCCTAATTAATAAATGTAGATTACAATTATAATTAATAAAATCAAAAATGCATAGACTTTTAAAGTAATGACTTTTCAAAACAATTATAGATAACTTTTGCCTTTTACAAATACGATTTTTTATTTTTTTATTAAAAAAAATTATTTATATAACTTAACGAAAAATTCCATATAATAAGTGCTAAGTGATTTAAAAAAGAGGGAATTTTCCACTTTACTGAAAACAAAGTAAAGTAAATATCATCACTTTTACTAGATGAAAATAATTAAACTTTTAAACTTCTGTTCGCTCACTTGTTGATAGGTTAAAGAAAATCATGTAGGTTAGTGCTAATTTTCACGTGAACTTTACTTTTAAGAAAAGTGAACAACACCTTTCGCAATTTAACCCAGTCTTCAAAGCTTTAATTGTTGGTTATGTAACATGAGGTTTCGGGCTCACGGTCCATGCAGTCCGTATATTAAATGTCGTTTATTAGCATAGACACTAAAGGCCTGCGCTTGTTCATCGTTAGACTCTAGCATGGCTTCGGAAAGGCGTATGACGAGAAGAAGACCACAAGAAACTCGTCAATATGCTATGAAATAACTGATTACTAAACAATAATTTGGTTTCCGTTAATATTTATTGATTGGATTTATATACAAAAAATTCGAAGCGACGTTATGCCTGATATTTTTTTTATTATATTTTTTATATTAAAAATGTTAATGATTCATGTGCAGCAGTCTATTAGTTTGTTTTTCAATAAAAATACTCAATAAATTAAATTAATCACATTAACGATGTTATTTATTACAGTAAATTGTATTGTTATCACACACAGAAATAAATACAAAAATACTGCGTCATTTAAAATAATTATACAGAAATAACCGCCGTTCATATGTAATTGTGAGGCAACAGTTTACGCAGTGTCTGACCACAAAGAACGACGACGAAAACTAATTTAAATTATTTATACAACAAAAACAATAAAAGCATGGTCACCATATAGCACGCCGCGCCGTTCCATAACCAAACAGCCGGCGCATTTTCAATAAAATATTTACACCAGTTTTAAAATTTGTCCGTAAATATTTTCAATCTACATTGGAGAGAAAAATGTTGCTGTAGGTACATACATATTTATTGGATACTTGATGTAATGGATGAACTGAAAGATTGTATCACATTGAAAAAAAACTATATTTTGTTTTTTAATGGATTAACTAGCGTAGTTTAAAGATTGATATCTGATATTCGTGAACACGGTTTAATATATTAGAATATTTATTGAGTATTACTATCGCGTTTACTTTAATTATTTCATAACAATCTTACTAGTAGTATCTATCTTAGTAATAGTGTTTGAAAGCCTTTTAAAAGATTATAATCAACGAACTTGGCATATTTAATAGGGAGCGTGCATATTAAATTATTGATACAAGTTTCAGTTTTCAGACAAACTACAACGTTTCCCAGGGAATTATATGGAAATCTAAGCTGCCCGTTCAACCAGACTACTCAATCTTGTATCTTGTTTCTTGTTAGAAACCAACGACTCTTATAACTAGCTCTTCAGAGAGTTCAGAAAAGATACTACGATCATAAAATATACCTATTTATAGAAACTTAAGTGTAATAATATTGTAGATTAAAGTGGATTAAAATATAATTATCACAATGCATTGTGGCAATCAAAAGACAAGAAGAAACAAGAAAGATGACTCTGACAGATTAAACGTCAAAACCTCAAATCTTCTTAAATAAGTATTTTCGGCCTGTAGAATCGACCGCCACACCTACATATAATTTTAAGTCTTTCTATAAAAAAATAGATTCGAATATATTTATAATTTTGGTTTATTATATCAGGACAATAATTATCTAATTGTCCGTTCTAGTATATGTATGAGCAATTAAAAATAAAATTTAAGATGCTTAATTTACAGTTAAGCAATATATTGTACAGGCTATGGATGACGAGGTTTTTTTTATTTCTTCTCGTCATATGTCTTTTCCCTTATATAGCCAGGAGATTTTTGATTTGATTTTGATAATTTAAAAGACTTTATACAGTTTACTTTGATTTATGATTATCCAAAATAAATGCAGTGGTAAGCTGGAAGAAGTGTATTATTAACCTCTATAAAGAAGGAAACCATATGGATGTTATTTGTAACTATGGTATACTCGTAATCTTTTCGTTTGTTTATAACATTCATTTGTTTTTGTGTTGTCAAAGAAAAGGGTCACCATTTTATTTTCATTATTAACGTAGTGCCTTCCTCGATATCAACGGGCCCCATCGAGTGAATATTATTTAAATATTATTGAATTATTCAAATATTGCCTATCTTCCATTCACGGTACATGAACTCCGACAGAATTATCTATATACAAAAATATCGAAATGATGTTTCATAAAAAATGTGCCAATTTATTTTACTTTGTTCATTCAAGTTTTTTTTGCGATCTCTACACGATTTTTATGCATTTTTTGTTTAAAGTGCTTTTTAACATTTCGACTGATTCATTTTTCAGAATAACTTTTTGATATTAATTTCAACTATATTTTTAATTGGCAGAGGCACAGCACAATTCGAATACACGTCTTATTAGCGCTACTAAACCAAAACAATTACCAAATATTATCTTGACCTTTTTAAAAGAACAATCTCTCACAAATTATTGTAATGAGATATGCCAATCCGTATCAAGTAACTATTTCTGTTATAGAATCAGAAATATAAACAATAAAATAAAAAAATAACCAAAACAAAAGAATATACCTACATATATATATATATATATAAATACCACGTTATTTGAATGTCAGTGTTTATTTGTGTCACAGGTTGATTGATTTGAAGCTTGGAAGGAGCGGACATTATGTTACTAAATATAAACATTTTAAGGAAGTCTTTCTTAGAAATTGTCTTTGTATTTTTATATTCATATTAAAACAATCTTCAGAGATATTTCGTCATAGACACATAAAATTAATAAAAAAAAGTAATTATATATTAATTACTATATACGAATATTACTTACTCAATCACAAAATTCAAACTAATTTTCTCTTATTTTTAGTGATTGATTGTCCAAAGCTTCAATTGTAGTTTTCCCACTAATAGGTCCCAAGAGAGATCTAGACGTAAAAGAATCTTTGTTTGCCCAGTTTCCTGTTTATTTACGACACATATGGACCACTATTTCTTTTTGTAATAGTCTCTGTTAACGTGTGAAAAACAAACTTTTTATATGTATAATTTATGTTGTAAATCTGGACGATATTTATTGCTAATAAATTTTCATTTGTCCAATTCAATAGTACGTTTAAGTGTGTATTAAATCCAAAATGGGGCTGGATTAGGTCATCACTTGAAAATGTCTGCAGCAACAGACATATTCCGCATCAAATAACGTCATTGGTCACCAATCAACTCCGTACTTCTACCAGTCAATTCAATATTAGTAATGCTCACTTCAATATGTTAGTAAAAAATACGAGTATTGTGAGCTCAATAAAACGAATTCTTTTGTTTAGTGCGCTTTTTGCATTCGTAACAAAGAGAGAACAATGTATACAAAGGCTTAATTGGAATTAGTTTGTATGTTCTTTTAAAATCTATCCACTAACAATTCATTAATGATTTGTTGCAAATATAATGTTTTATTATTTAAAATACCCTGCTCAGTACAACAATAATAATAATTGCCGAAGCACTATAAGTAAATATTGAAGTTGTAAGGAAATGTATCAAAGAAAAAACATTGATGTGTAACAAAACTTCTCGTCTGTTTCAGCTTTTTACCGCATTGTTCGCATCGAGTCACAAAAAACGCCATTCCATTAATCTGCACAGAATCGTTTCATTAGTGAGCTAACTCTAAAGTGAATTTTAATGTATCTTTTCTGTTCTTCAGAGAGAAAAAATCGTCGGTTGCGAGCAAAAAGTTAGATAGGTACTTTCGTCTGAACTTTTTTCCGCATTCATTCATGATTGCTTTACAAGGCGTGTCATTAAATAACGTACTATTGGATTTGTTTGATTTTTTTTTTGGTTTGTGTATTTGGTTTTTTATATTTTGTATCAATTATAATTAATATCAATGTCCTCTTAGACGTACTTTGCTTTCCAATCATCAGATTAAAAATAATCAACGTAAACGCTATAGTATTTTAAATTAGTTAAAAATCTATTTATATTAATTAAATTGTAACAATATTCCTAAATTGATAAGAATAATAATAACAAAATTATATTTCAAAATTACGACCGCATAGTTCCGTATAAAAGTACTGAAATTGCAGAAACATATATTGGCATATTGACAGCTTGTACATTGGGTTGGTATTAAATCCGGCGTTACAGCCGTCTATATCCGGACTGGTTGTCAAACCATTGACACTGTTTCCTTTTTAACCCTTGAAAATCCAAATACCAATATTAAAGCGGCAACACGTTGCAGAAACTAAACGGAGAGCGTTTTCTTTCAATAATTTATTTTAATTAATATTAACTTTTCTAAATTTATATTTCATGCATTAATTGATCGCAGACCTAAAAATATATTGAGATGGGCAAGACTTTAAATAAACATTCATACGAGTATAATGCCTTGACCCAAAACTAAAATAACTTATCACGACCCCGATTTCTACAACACTTTTGCAAACTTCGGTATAAAATAATCTAAATAAAACAAAAAAAATATATTTAATTAATAGTTAAACATTTATGAATATATATATTTAATCTATATAGAATGTAAGTGTAAGCCACCACATCAATTAGAAGTGGGGGAGGCGGTGAACATATGCATTTGAAATACTGTCTTGTTCGCTAATTCCGTCTTGAATTAATTCTACAGATTTGCTGAGATTTGAGAACTGTATGTTATGCTTCTTGCATTATTGTAGACTGGTTTGAATCAATATTTGCATTTAGGTTATTATAACGTTTAGTTTTCGTGAAAATGGAAATAGAGGTTATACGAGAAGTCTAACCACGATGGCATAATAAAGGTCTTTGCACAAATAGTGCAATGGCTTGGACCAAACTGACCAAGAGATAAACACTTCTAAGACTAAATAGGCCAAGCCAAGCCAACAAAAGCTATGATTTGCTCACTGTCGAACAAGGAGAAAACCATAGCGTTAACATAGTATTGAATATTATTATAATATGAGCGAACTAAAAAGTTTTATTCGGACTAAATGTTCTAGAACAAATCAATAAATAGTATAATTCATAATTATAAAAAAAATTAATCACAACAATGATCATAGTAACAGAAAAGAATAATCTAATTATATCTATATTTAATTGTGTTTTATGTACTGATTATTTCAGAACAGGGAATACTAATAAGTTAGGCTTAAGATGATCCGTTTAATGAACTGTAATTTTCTATTCTTTATTTTAAGCATGTTTAATAACGTTTATTTATTATTATTATTGACCTCTCCGCCTGGAAATTTAATTCGTAATATAAAAAAAACTGACGCCTATATTGATATACATATACCAGTTATATATATTAGGTTTATATTTGTATAGGAAGCCAGCTACAGTTTCTGTTTTATAAACCAAGACGTAGGTAAAAGTTTTATTTCGATATCTTTACGATATTAGGAAATAGCGTTCCCCATAGTTCTGTCTTATCCATCCATTGCTTATAAACGTTCTATTTTTTGATTTCATAAACGAAACGGAACCTTTGGCCGTGTTATCGGATTTCGATTTACATATTTACCAAATGTTTCGGGTCAAATGTACTTCTTTCGAAAGATTCGCCTCAAATTCGATTACTGCCGAAAAATATCAATTCCCTGAATAGGTATTGTCTTCGTCGAGGATGCGTATTTTTTGTAACAAGATTATTTTATGCTGTCGTAGCATGTTTCGTTGCTTATTTGGAAATTTTTCTATTAAGTCGGTTCTTTTAACAATATTGATGAATATAAATTGGCTACATTTATGCTTTATAAGCATAAATTATCATATTGCTATTTTTACAACACAAAATACTCTTATAAATATTGCGTATTATATATTTTACATTATACATTTATTCATACATACATATGTATTTATATATAGTAGGCACTCAAATACATCAACTTTAGTAATTTAGCAAAGTTGAGTAGCATGAAGAAATAAGTAAAAAAAGCACTGAACGTAGATTGTCACCTGTCTAGCTTGAACTTTTGCCAACTATGCACAACTCCGATTTTCACTCCCAAATTGGAAAGAGTGACAAAAACTGTAGAGTTACTCTTACTGATTAGATAAAGGCTGAAGGAAATACTTGATTTTCAAACGTTTTTACGTTCGTTATATTGAAACTACGACTACAAACAGCGCAATTGAAAAAATCAAACCAATAAAATTCTGTGTGCGTTACAAAAAAACGTACTATCCGTATTTTGAAAATAATATTGAAAATATTTTTATAATAAACGCATTGTTTGTGATCATATACTGAGTTTTGTTTAAAAAAAATGGTTTAAGAAACATTGAATTAATATCAGAAAAAACTATTTACACGAAACAAATTTACAAAGAAGGCTTGTTGCGGCAACTGCAGTAGATTGGTATATTTTCGATAAAATGAGAAAATTATGTAGAGCTTGGTATAACACGTAGTGCTAACGATGGCAACAAATAAACCGGGCTCACCCACTGGAATCAATTGCCACTACGCTGATCCCGCGCCAACTTCGATCGTGACCCGACTACGCGAATTATGCAAAACTATTATACTAGCTATATGTTAACATTTATTAAAACTTTCAATTAGTATCAATTTTAGTTTAATCACCAGCTAACTACATTATGTACAGTTCTTCCCGACTGTAGGAATTCATTAAAAGAAACTACCATATAAATTTTATTTTATCATATTTAAAATATTTAATAAATGCATTTGCCTATTTAATTAATAGTTCACATTCTTAAGAATAACTTTGTATCCAAAACATTTAGGGAATTAATATTTCTTGGTTACACACTTCATCATCATATCAGCCATAGGACGCCCACTGCTGGACATAAGCTTCCCCCAATGAACGCCAGTGTGATCTATTCATAGCAGCTTGCATCCAGCAATTTCCTGCCGCCCTTACGATGTCATCGGTCCATCTTGGTGGACGTCCTATGCTGCGTTTGCTGGTTACACACTTATTGGTTTATATTTAGACACGGCGGCGCTCCAATCATAATTCGAATATAGTACAAAAGAAACCTCGGGACACATCCACAATTTTCTATTAATTAAAAGAATAGTAGTATAAAATTAGTGAGGTCATTAACCATTTAAGTCTCGGCGCTTAACGTTTGAAAGTCAATTAATCGTTACAGGTTATCCTTGATCAGAAAGCCCGCATTTTGGCAATGAGCCAACTTGACTACGCGGGGTCGCTCTA
This sequence comes from Tineola bisselliella, assembly GCA_028551675.1. Classification (NCBI taxonomy): domain Eukaryota; kingdom Metazoa; phylum Arthropoda; class Insecta; order Lepidoptera; family Tineidae; genus Tineola; species Tineola bisselliella. The sequence continues at coordinate 47,672 of JAPWLS010002396.1, forward strand.
CAAAGAAATCTTTGCGGTTAATAATTAGCATTCTACTGCGGATTTGAGTTAATAGGAAAATTCGATTGCTACGTTTGTTACAGGTCGTTGAACTTTGCATTTTCCTATACCTATTATAATATTATAATAAAGTAAATCTCTAGTAGGTATATTAATTTAAAACACTCCAAAAATTTACTCAAAACGTTTAGTTTGATTAATTTAACCCGACGTTATAAAGAGATCACAGGCTGCATTGCTTACGAAAATTATTTAAAGTTATCTAATAAAATTATCTATTTAGATATTTAATAGTTAACTGAATTATTGGTTTCTGTTACTTATTAAAACTAAAACAGATTTAAAATAACTTATAAAATAATTAGATAGATGATTTTGAAAATTAAAAATCTCATTACAAACTTAAACATATAAAATGTCTAAAACTAAATTAGACTCTGATAAAATAACTTTTAAAAAAGTTAGTGCCCCACCAACTTTGTCGTGTGACACAATTTTCTATTTAAATATTAACGAATTGTACATTGCTTTCAACTTTTTCGTCCTGCGATTTATTTCAACGGATTTTTCTCCCTAATAAACTATGTAACGTTTAAAAATAAACTTTGATTAACCAAGTTATATGTATATAGATAGTACTAATCGAATGTTTGGAGGCACGAATACGATCGCTTTCTAATTAAAATTCTTATTAAATTACGAGTATATCTAAATCACTATACAAAAAAGTGCCAGAGATATCTTTAGCCTGTCTTTTTATATATTTTTTTGTCGCGAGTTTACTAGCAATTTAGTATGTTCGTAGTTGAAATTCCTATAATACCCTGCCTTTATTTAAGATATCTATCCCGCGGCTCTCTTTGGCATAGTTTCTCCAGAATATCTAGTACACGTAAATTAACTAAAAATTCGTTTCATATATTCAAACTGAACAAGCAATGGTTGATGAACGATATAGATAATCAAAATCAATTTAAAACCAACAGTATTTACTCTTTTAGTGAACTCGATATTTAGATGTAAATTGAAAATTTATTCCGGAATGTGTATTGCAACCCGGAGTGATAGCAAAATGGAAATCAAGCAGACAGGTGTCACGATATTGTTTTGGGAATATTGAATTTTGTTCAACTTATTTTACATCTGAAATTAGATTGTTTTTTTTTTGTTTCCGATGTGTTTTGGGAGAGCATAAATTTGAATGTTTGTTGCGTGAACATGAACCTTCATGAGCTCGTCCAATTTTCTTTTGGAATTTCATATCTTTTTCTACGTTTATACATTTACGTGGGTAATAATAAAACTTTTATATTTAATTATTTAATACATAAATAGTATACGAAATTAATTTTGATTTCAGCACAATGTACCATCTGCTCTTTGTAATGAATATTTAAAAAAACGCCCTTAATTTCGGGAGTAAACATTTTTTCGCGCCTGTCAAATTAATTAAGTTACATCTTACAGGCGGACGGGTGGTGAAAAAAAGGGGTTGGCATTAGGATAGACATGTTGCAACTGAGCTCCGGCTCTGACAATGATTTATAGTCGAAAGAAGAGGGAAATGTCTGGGCCTTTGGGTGTACGACATTGCTGCCGACTTAGCTCAAGTGAAAAAAGCTTTTGGGGCCTAAATTAATTTGTGACATTGAAAATTGTTAAAGCTCATGAATTTTGATTTTCACGAATATATATATTTTATCTTTAACAAAATAATAAATCATCTAATCTTTCACATATATCTTCGATGATGATCTTGTCTTAGGTAATACACGAACTATTTCCTTACTCCTACATTTCGCATGCTTTGCAGCTATCATCGCAACGAGATGTTAGAAATGAAACGCTATAAATTATTTTTACTGAATTATTTCGAATAAAAAATTGTATATTCCTATTCTATTCAAGATACAATTAAAAATGACATTTTAAAGTGTAGATGCTATGTATTATTCCCTCCCCTTTCTACTATGAAATAGGTATTTACTTCGCCCATGTGCCTACGACACGAAAACTCTAACATCGTGCTTTATCTCTTGATTTATAACGCCTCTATACAAAACAGAACAATGCACGTCTCCTAAAAATTACCCCTTAAGAAGGTTCGTAGACGGTCAAAGCCTAAAATTCAATAGCTTAATTTTTTTCTATAAATAACCTTTTCATCGAATCACTACAAAAATAGATATCACGTTACATTGGAATATATATTTAAAAAGTTATTAATTAAAAGGCATAAAAACCAATCTTTCAGGTCACATTAAACAATGAATTTTCGTTGTAAAACTCCGAGCTAATTTGTTCCAAAGCATACCAACACCGGTCCGAAGTTTTCTTTCAAGAAATCTCTGGTTTGTTTTGATATCGATCGTTAAGAAACAAGTTGAGTATTGAGTGCTTACGTGGATTTTATTTTATGATTATAATAGTAATTTCACGCGGCAATATACTATTACTTTTTTAAAATATGCCATAGATGTATAATTCGCAAAAAGCGACTGTTTCATTCTGCCACAGGCAAACCTATATGTAAAAATAGGAAAGTTGCCAGTCCTACTTCAAAAATTATGTTTGGGCTAAACCAACGATTTAAAAAAATTCCTGTAAAACTAATAAATGTGTAGTGTTTACCTAATAAATATTATAAATTCAGTTATGTTTTTCATGGATTTCATTCCTTTAAGTTCATTTTGTATCGTGTGAAAATCTAACCCTTAACCCTTAATAGCCTAGAGTATCAATTTTGATACCAATCTTTTAAACGGAATGTTCACATTACTATTAGTTTTTTTTATAGGTTGGCTGTTCGTATTTTACTGTTGTATAATATTCTTTCCAACGAAATTAAAAAATAAAACAAATGTCATTATTGTTTTATTTTATCTATGACATATTACTTGCGCGGCAAAGTGAACTTTCGTAAATCAGGCTACTAAGGGTTAAATCTCTGCACAACAATTAAGAACAACTAAGAACTAAGGAAACAGTTTCGATAGGAACTTTTTTCATATCACGACTACAAGTTGTTCATTGCCTCCGTCGAACGGGTATTTTATTCTTTTATTGCAACCAGTCTTCCTCTTATTGAATTGTTTTATTTACTGCCTTTTGTGATCAAATAGCCCGTGCTGTTATTACTCGATAAATCGGTAGTTATATAACGACCGCGAATTCTTTGTCTGTTTACGGTGCACGGAAACATCGAAAAAACAATACTATACACCAGCGGTTCTCAAACTTTTTTGGTGAAAGAAAAAGCCCTAATATATTTTTTAAAAACTGATTTATATGTATTTTTTAATAATCATATTGCTATGTAATATTACATATTATTTACACATATAATTATACACGTATTACTGCTTTTAAATTTTGTGTTGGAATATTTAGATGTAACCTTATAATCTCCCTTTTGGAGGTGTTTTTTGCAGTATTTTGCCCTAGGACTTCACGGAGCACACTTTGAGAATGGCTGCTATAGACAATCGTTTTAAAATCAATTATTGTTTTTGATTTCTGTCATATTTTACTTCTTTAATTAACAAATTTAAAAGACTTTATACAGTTTACTATTGCATATATTTAGATGAATGTGTGAACTCGCGGTCAAAAGACCCTGTGTTCGAATCTCTCAAAAATTAAGCCCGTACCAATGTAACAATTTATATGTACAATTCTCTCAAAGCACGTTTCTCTCATTATATCCGGCTACTTCCAAATTGATTCCAAATAGGATTATACCACTTTACCTATAGTTTTGGTTGTTCGAAATAGATAAAAAAAAAACATGAATTAAAATTTGCATATTACAAAGATTATGCTATACAGACAGCCTCGGTTTTACGTCATATTAGGTACCAGAGACACAAAATGAAACGACGTAAATGACTGTTAAAACGACGACTGGCTCTTTATGGCATCAAATAATATAATAATAAAACCTAAATTTAATGATTTGTATTATATTTTATTTCAGGGAAGCTAAACTTACAGATTGTAAAATGAATTTTCCTGTACGGAGAAGTATCTTCGCCAGCGCTTGATTCGAGTTAGGTCACTGCAGCGAGTTCCAGTCACCGAAAGAAGTTTCTATATTACTAAATTATGGTAGCTTATTTTAGGATCTCTACTTCGTCGTAAAATTTACTTTATAAGTATATCTTATTACATGTTATATATTTTTAAAATGATTTTAGTAAAGAAAGGGACAAATGAGTGTCAGAATGAGGAAATGCGCCCTCTACCGGCTAATGGAGTGCATAGTGTATTCTGACCAGGTAATCGAGCTTCCTGAAAACAACGCGATTAGGTAACTTTACCACTCTTTGTAATATAAGTGCTATGGAAATTGGGAATGCAAAAATTAGTAAATAATCAGATCAAAATCTCACCACATGTCTATATTTTATTTTTATTTTAGCTTTAATACCAATAAATAATTATTAAGAATAAATATTTGCTTTTACCGAGGTCGTTTATATTTACTTTCTCATTTCGTATTTCCGCTCCCACTGACTGACTGACAGTTAGTAGGTAGGCAATGCCGACGGTATTAAACTTGTCTATGCAGCATTTTGTGTAATATACATTAGTATTATTATTATTATTGCCTGATGTTAATGTAAAAACAAAAGATAAATCGGTAGCTAAATGTGTCATTTTTGTTATTTTAAATGAAACACGTGCATCTATTAAAACAAAACAATTGAATTTTTATTTTTGTTTTAATTGACATTCGCTTTCTTTTTAAAGTCAAACCGGTTCTAAAGTTTAAAAAAACGTGTATTTAACAAATTAAACTTAATGAAGGCATCAATTTAAATTAAATCCCCAAAAAAGGAATTTATCTTACAAGGAGATTATTCAGTTTAAATATTCCATTTTGTTGCACGCTCTATTTCTAAAACGTCTCAATCGATTTGGTCTTAATCTGTGCCTTGGTGGGATCGTGGGAACTGGTTTGTATTGACCCACGTCCGGGAACACGAAAACCCCCTGATCTCTCGCAAGGATAGACGCCAGAAACAAAGTAACGGGAATGTGAAAGGACTAACCTGGACGGATGACGCCTCACGTGTTGAAGTCGACTTCACTTGAACCACGGCACTTGTTAAATGTCTTTGAATATTAAATCGCGTCTCCTGCGATGTAACACTTGCACGGAGTGAAAAATTGGTGCACTGGTTTGCGCGGAACACACGTGCACACGGCGCGGCGATGCAACTGCTACTCGTTTCATTCGTTCGCCGGCGGCGCTAGGGATGTGGGCGTTGGTCGACAACTGGTAAACAGGAAGTGGGAGGGGAACGCTACGAAGCTCAAACATCATCCCCCCACTTGAAATCAACCAGGGATTTCACAGCTGCACCCGAACCCAAACCAAAACAAACCACCACTAATAAATGTGCTCGAGTATGCAAACATACTAAACTTGCTTTGACTTATCTAAGCTTAAACTAATTGGTTGATAGGACCGCGCCTAAACCTAAGACTTACACGTAATTGTGATTAAGCTAAGATTAAAACTTACTGTCTACATACAAGCTAAATGTTAATTTGAATAATTTACGCTAGGCTAATAAGGGCAACGGGCTACCGTCGAGCCGTACACATGTTGCCGCTTTCGCACTCGCTTCGAATACGACACGGAGTTTCGTGGTGATGCAGTGATGCAGTGAGGCGAGATCACAGAATTATTATTCAATGCTACCGAGTCTACTGGCTGCATGTGACCTAGGGACTGATAGTCATGAATAAAATCAACGTAGCCGGCTTGCAGTGGGCGTCGTATACGTCGTTCTGGATTAAGAACATGTTTTAGTCCGTTTTGAAACGAGGAGGCTAAAACAACGTCTAGTTTCTGTACTTCGGGTGACGTTAATGCAGTCGACGATAGTTCTTCAACCTCTCTGAAGCGCTTGACCACATCCTTACGCGCGATCGTGGAAGACACTAGAGAGGTAGCATGCTGTTGAGGACGTGCATCTTGACTCACTTTTCCAGTCAGTACCCAACCGAATACACTGTGAATGGCGGCGGGCAGTCCGGGACCAGGTACGAGGCGTTGACCATCATAAATGTCATGGAATAGTTCAGCGCCTAACAAAAGTTCGATGTCTGCCGGCTTATCGAAGTCGTCGTCAGCCAGAACAAGATGTTTGTAATATTGTCGTACCTTAGCTGGAATTTCCGTGACAGGTAAGTGAGTAGTGATACTTTTTAAAACCACCGGACTAATGCGGAACTTGGCTTCATCAGAATGACGCGATTGGACTTCACAAGTGGTGATACCTTTGACTTGATGGACGGAGTTTTGCCCTAGACCGGACACAGTGATGTCACAACGTCGGAGAGGTAGCCCGAGCCGCTGCGCACATACTGCCGTCATGAAGCAATCCTGCGCACCGCTGTCTATGAGCGCGCGAACGTTATGTACAGCACCGTTCGCTGCGCGCACTTGCACCACGCACGTACCGAGCAACACCAAGGAACGACTATCACCGACATGAGCAGTAGTGCTCACCCGGTGATGAATACCGTTGACCTCGGTAGACGTCTGATGAAGAAGTGTGTGATGTCGTTCACCACATTTGAAGCAACCAGTCTTAGATGTACATCTACCTATGTCGTGTTTACGTAGACAATTGCAACAAAGTTTATTTTGTTCAACAAAATTTTGACGCTCCGCGAGCGAAAATGATAAGAATTTGTTGCACTTGTATATGGTGTGTGCTAAATCGCAACAAATACAATACGTAAGTTGAATCTTTTGTGCGACATGATTTGAGCTCGTATAATTATTTTGATTTTTCTTTTGAGAATTAGGTCTATTATTAAAACTAGAACGAGACGGCGTAGGAAGGAAATTTGAAACTTTAAAATTACTAATTTCTAAAACCTTAATATGGTTTTGAAGAAACTGTAGTAGCTCCTCAAACGTTGGTATGTGTGAGCTATTCTGTGTTTCAAACCGCCTACGTGTATCAAAGTCTAACGCACGAAAAACTAAGTGGAACAAAATATAGTCACCCAGCTGTGGAATGTGAATTGCCTTTAAGGCGTTAATTGACTCTAGTAATGTGTTCGTTAGTTTCGATAATTCATTCACATCTGAGGACTTCAATTGAGGTATGTTAAAAACCTTATCAATGTAAGTGGCCGCTAGCAACCGCTTGCTCTGATACCTGTCAACTAGTGCATCGAATGCCACATGGTAATTTAGATCCGTAATTGGTACACCCTTAACAATTGAGAGTGCCGACCCGGATAGGCACGATATTAGATAATGAAATTTCTCGATATTGGAAATAGAATTATTTTCATGCACCAGCTTGACGAAGGTATCGTGAAACGTGGGCCAGTTTTCAATTTCGCTGTCAAACTTCGGTAGTTGCAGTTGAGGTAACCGCGGTGAATACTGCGCCATGTTAGGGTCAGTATGCATAGATGGCGGCGGAGCCGGGAGGCCGGAGGATGCGCCGCAGTCGCCACCCGCCGGGGCCAAGCCGTCCGCGACGCTAACGATCTCATAATAGATTTCATCTAATAAATCCAGTCGTTTAAAATCGACCTTATCCTTTGGATCGATGGTCAAAGTTAATGTATTTATCTCTTTAGTTAATTCGATAAATTCGTCACGGTTCCTATCTAAATGTTTATATCTAGCACGAAATAATTTTAATTTTGAATCGTCATTTTCGAGTTGCTTAGATATGTCGTAAAGAATTTGTATCGAACGAAAAACATGCTCACGCCGTGACTGCAAGTTTTTTAATTCTGTTTCAGTCATAGTTGAATTATTTTATGAACAGATGTTCAAGTATAATTTTATTTATTTAATTAATTAATTGGAGCACATTAATAAAATCCCTAAAACATAAAACCGCTTGCTAAGTTTACCCGATATAAAGTCATAAAATAAATAGAAAAAAATATTTAATTTGAACTCGAGCACATGAATAAAATCCCCCAAAACACAAAATAACCCAAATCGACAAGGTTATAAGATAATATAAAAGTTTACACCTTTGAATATTATATTTTTGTTTTTTAATGAATGTATTCCCTTAGGACTAGAACATTCGCGCTCGATTGGACCAGAAAATTGGTGTTGTGTTTTGCTAGATTACCCTCAATCGATTTGGTCTTAATTTGTGCCCTGGTGGGATCGTGGGAACTGGTTTGTATTGACCCACGTCCGGGAACACGAAAACCCCCTGATCTCTCGCAAGGATAGACGCCAGAAACAAAGTAACGGGAATGTGAAAGGACTAACCTGGACGGATGACGCCTCACGTGTTGAAGTCGACTTCACTTGAACCACGGCACTTGTTAAAAGTCTTTGAATATTAAATCGCGTCTCCTGCGATGTAACACTTGCACGGAGTGAAAAATTGGTGCACTGGTTTGCGCGGAACACGCGTGCACACGGCGCGGCGATGCAACTGCTACTCGTTTCATTCGTTCGCCGGCGGCGCTAGGGATGTGGGCGTTGGTCGACAACTGGTAAACAGGAAGTGGGAGGGGAACGCTACGAAGCTCAAACAATATCAATATTACATTAAACAGATTTAAAATTATGACATTATCCGTTTACCAACGATTATCATAATGATATATATTGAGAATTGAATTAAGTAGCTCCAACTTAAATGTAATTTAAAATCGTATCGTAAGTATGTGATCACCTTTTAAAATGTTGAAAGAAAACATAGCCAGAATTGAGTGCACTCAATGGTGGCGGCCAACGCCTAGCCAATACCGTGACCAGAATTCCGAATGTCTTGTCAATATAAACGACAGTCCACAAAACAGCTCCAAATAAGCTTTACCTATCTCAACACCATTAATGTTTGTATATAGGGTCGGAGTTTATAGTTGTATATTTCTATTTAAGATAGAACAGTTGTAATTTTACGTGAACTAATTCGTAAATAACATGAGACATCAGGTATAGTCAAAGACTACCACATAACTGAGTTAATTACGAAATACATAGAGTAAAAATAAAAGGAAGCTAATAATAGTAAAATACAGTTATATTTGCAACAATAAATATTTATTTTAAAACTTAATCTATAAAACAATTGAGCAATATTCAAAAACAAAAGAACATTTTAAAACAAGTTAACAAAATCACTTAACAATAATATAATAAATAATAATTATACATAATAAATTGTATAATTAATACTACCTAATATTTACAATAATCTAACTAAAATATTTAAATAAATTAAGCAGAGGGTAAGCACTAAAAGGTATAGCGAAAAACAAAACAATAAATTCTATCTACGTGTACAATTTTCATTTAACCAATTCTATAACTAAGACATTAGTACAATGACCACCATAAAACAATGGCAAATAAAAACAAATTTAAGTAAAATAAAATAACACAGGCTTCTAACACTGACTGTACTGTAATATTTAACAATAGGTCATTAATTCCGATATTGTGCAAGGTTTTTCGCAGCATTCATCTACGACCAGCCTCTTATCGCGGCTACGACCTGACACCCCGATGAGGCGAGCACGATGAGGAGAGATCCACGGCCAGTTGTAATCAAGTTCGTGATCATCATAATTCATGCCAGCCAAAGGATCTAAAACACGATTCATCAAGTTTTACGCTAACATTTGCAACTTCCCATCAATTAAATTATTTTATTTGACTTATTACTATAAATATATAGCGGAGATTAACTCACTACAGCCACGAATTAAAACGTCCGATTAATTCGCAAATTAACCGCGATAGTAAGGCCGTGTGAAATGTAATGTAATGTAATACTGATTCAATCTTCGCATATTCATATATAGGTATGTAACGTATTTTTTAATTAAAAGAAAATATTTAATATTTCTTCAATATATAGATAGATATAATTTCAATAGATATACTGAAACAAGTAATACATACTAAAAACTGTAAATTCGCCGTTCCTCTTCTCAAATTGGCTTTCATAATCGCAAATCCTCGCCAATGCTCTTGAGAGTTGAGGTCCACAAAACTTGTTAGACGTGCGGAGATCGAACTTGGATCCCTGCACGATCGTGGTGTACTGCCATCCCAGTAAAACGAACAGAAGAAAAATACTTTGGGGTTTCATCTGGAAATCAATTTAAATTATTCAAATATCAACGGCAAAAGCGAATTAGAGAGCATCCGGAACACCCGTGAAGTGACCTAGTCGCGTTTCGGGATCAGCTTGGAAGTAGCCGGGATAACGAGAGGAGTGTGCCCTGTTAATTTGGACAGCCTCAAGCCGGCATAGTGAAGTCAACTGTTGCGCGCGGACATTTGTCTGTGGTAACAGTTGTCTATGCTCATGGACCGCACTTTAGCTTAACATCAGGCGGAGTGATGCTATGCTGGACTTTCAATTTAAAAAAAAATACTGTTCCAGCTGACCTTTTTACTTGCTGATCTCTAACATGACCGTACTCTGCTTAAGTTAAAATGTAAAGGGAATGTTCAACGTAAGCTACTCCAGGTACTAAATGAGATTAACCCATACCTCAGCAATATGTGCTTGAAAATCCCATGATAAAAGGAAAGAAGTGTATAGAAGGTTCAAGTCTGAACCGTTTTGATGATATAAAGGTTATGTTTGAGACCTAGTCCCCAAAACTGTTCCACAAATTTACATAAAATTTGCTAAATTATAATTTTAAATTTGTTTTATAAATACATAAAAACACTCACCTTGTTATCTTAAGATCTGCCTTTCTTCCAGAACAAGAACTGAATGTGCCTTTCCTTGTGAAAACTGCTCATTTTATACATGTACAGAGGGTTGGCAAAACTAATTAATATTCACAATAATGTCGGGAGCAATAACTAAAATATAATTTAATGAGACTTGATCGTCACCTTGTAAAATCATGTGAATAATTTACATATACCGTTATAGGTCACCTTTGTTAACAGGAGCGGAGAAAATTTCCATAATTATTAAGCTAACACTTCTGAATAACAAATGTAATTAATAATTGTTGGGTTTATTAAGTTTCCAATACATCAATTTAATACACAGATTGAAAAAAAAACCAAACATTTGAGTCTAACTAGAATTCTTTTCAGATTTAAAAAAAACCTTCATTCCATCCTTAACTTAAATAAGAACTTTGGAATTCCGAATTAAAAATTTCCCCTCTATAAGCAAAACATCAATCTAGACGTAAGCACGCAATGGATAATTATAAATGCAATTTTGATCTCTGTTTCATGTCAATGTATAAAGCCGCGTCTCCTGCGCGTGATTTTTCGAAACATTACACAAAAACATCGAAACATGGTGTCCGAATACAAAAATGTGTATGGCCACGCCCCAATGTTTCGATGTTTTTGTGTAATGTTTCGAAAAAACACGCGCAGGAGACTCGGCTTTACGTAGTCATTGTATGACTTTAAATTCCCTTAAATACAACAATAACGCCTGGAGCTTCAAATTTATTGATTATTATATGATATTTGTAGTACATCAACTATTATCTGTAAATAAATGTTTGTTTGGGCCGATGAAATGACCCAAGCAATAACAAAACGTATTGGCCCGTCACAGAAGTTGCTGTAATATGTATGTTATCCTGATAAAAGTACATATACATTCAATTCCAAAGAGTTTATGTGTTGAACATAAATAAAAATTGCATGAAATAAATAAATAAAATCCGTTCCTCGTAGCAGTTAACTTAAAATATGACGTAAACATCGTTATCAAACATCTATTGAAGTGGAACATCATTTTAATAAATGAGGTATTTTCGTTGTAGGGAAATTTCGAGGGCACGTCACTTTGAATGTTACACTTCGATACACCTTATTTGACGGCTTAAGTGCGCTTCAGATTGAACTTAGCGACTTCCTGGCGCCAACGGTTGAGGAATTAGGTCGTAAATGTTCGCGAGATCAACTAACGTTTATTACTTCGGCATTTGGTTTGGTTAATTTATACCTTTGTGGTTGTTGACGCGTTTTGTTTGTTGCAAAACACAGTACTGGAACGGAACGTAGTGTCAAACTTTTTCCTGGCCTACCTCCTTTCCGGTATGCAGTTACACATTACATTTGGAGTCCGCACGTCGCTCGCAACGAGACGACGCTAATTATTATCCGCGCCGCATTTTTATCATTTACTTTGTTATATACCACCGCACCTCAATATATTGTGTTAGTTCCGCGCCGCAAATATCAGAGTGAAACCAAGTGCTTCTGCTGGACCAGGGTGCTTCCAGATCGAGCTCGTCAAGTAAGTTGCATGCTATTTTTTTCCTTGAGATAGCTCCTTTTATTTTTTCTTCCGCACTATCTCAATTGCGCCATCAACTACTTCCGAGTTGGGCACTGCTGGCCTGACCGGTGCTTGTGTTTTGCATAGATAACTCGCTGCGGGTCTGCTCTCAGACCCGCTGGTCCTTCAGCCATCCCGCTTAACGAAACGGCATAAGCAAGGTCAAAAAACCCCATGAACCAGCGATCCACCAGCGCCACGACGACGCCCCATCATCACATTCCCATTTCCGGCCAGACTACGAATTTCGCTCGCGGGTCTGCTCTTAGACCCGCCGGGGGCTCGTCGTTTGCGTTCGCAGTGGTTTCGTGCACTGATATAGGTAAGTGCTGTTTGTCTCTCAAAAATATTAGTAGTATACAATCCCTAAATTCAATAAATGAAATCCGCTGTAATATGCCGCTGAGAATATTATTTGTTTTAAACGATGGTAATTAAAAATTCTGAAAATTCTTGCTCTCATTGCTCGGACAGTATAATTGTATATGATTTTATTTCAGAATTCGGTACAGTCAAAGCAAAGAAATGTGAAGGAAATGAAATATTGATTTTGCGGCGACCATAATGCCTACAAGTTTCCGAAACTTCAGATTAAAATAATCAAAGAACGCAGTAAGCCGCTGGGTGTTTTTAAAGCAAGTATAATATGCAAATTACATATGTGGCATATTGTTATTGTATATTGTTTTCTTAAGTCTGAAGTACACTCTATTTGTATTAATATTCTTCTCACAGGCAGAGGTCGCATTATATAACATTTTGCTAATGCAATTTCGATATATCAATGTCAATTGGGGTAAACAAGAACTTAATAAGTAGGTACGAGTCCTGATTCATCCCTAGACAATTTAGTTTCAAAGTTTGCCAAACTTTTATTAATGTTTGCCTTTCTTATTTCTGAATTATCAAAGTTTTCCCTTCCCTTTAATTTAAATTAAATATAATAATAAATACGGAAAACCCATAACAAATATTTACTCTTTTTTTTAATAGTATTATATCTATAGTACCTACTAATTTAAAATAAATCAAAATTAAGCAACATATCACAATATGCCTCGTATAGCAAATACTTTTACTAAACTCAGTTTCATTGCCAAATACAGATTTCCACCTCCAAGTTGCGCCATCGATTGTATCTTGTACGTAGTAGAGCTTAGTACAAAATTGCTTAATCGACTGAGAGTATCGTTTTAAAATAACTTAAGATTAATTGTAGTGTTTTATACAGTGATATTGTTATGGAAATTAAAATAAATATATTTTTTAATTGAATACTAGTGACTGATGCCTATATTATTTGTGAAAAAAAGAATTGTCAAAGTCATTATCAGATGGAGTGAAATGGGGGCGAAAGTTCAAACTTTTTCTTTACCGTTAGTTTATTTAGTTTTCTATCATAGATAGCTGTACTTTAAGAGCAGTTAATATATTTATTGCAGTGCTTGTGACAGATTTCATAAAAATGTTAAACATATTGGATATTATTTTTCTAACTTTAGCGTTTATGATAACAGTAACTGGTTCACTTATCCTAAAATATGAAAATCACATGCCTGCTTTTATTATTAAGGCCTATAAATATGGAAGTTTTGGGTACAAGGGATCTGGAGCAAGTTTTCTACAAATGATTGAAATGCCCAAGTCATATTACAGGCATTTTTATGTATTTTCATCGTTATTTAGTTTCGTAGCTTTAACTAAGATGGTTCTTGTTTATTTTCTGAATTTTAACGTTGGAGACTATATTGTGATGATTTTAAGACTGCTTTTGGAAGTGGAACAACCATCAGGTGAGTACTTTTAGTATAATAATTAGAAATATTCTTAATTCAAGGACTAAAATAGAAAGGCTAAGGTATGATTTGACTAAACTTATTTAGTTTTACAACCAGTTTAGAATGGAAATTTTAACATGTTTACCTTCCTTAATATTTCTATTGCTTCATACATTAACCTACTTTTATTGAGAATAACTTCTGTTAATATCTTAAGTTCTAACTAAGCTATATACTCCTGTCTGACATGACTTTCTCTTATATATCAAATCTCTCAAAAATTAAACTGGGTAACAATGTAACTTTGTTATATGTACTTTGGTCACCCAGTACCTATAGTATAATATAGAAATCAAATAGCCTAATAGTGAATAGGCAAGTATGTAATCACAACGTAATACCACCACTTTTAAGAAATAACATAGTCACAGGTCAGGAACAGCTTGGGGGTAAAAGGAGAGAAGTGTTCCCTACAGGGGACGGAGCACCTTTGTCTTCTTAAGCCAGCATAGGTGACTATTGCACATAAATGTTTCTGGTCAAGGACTGCACTCTAGCTTAACATCAGATGGATTGAGATTATATGCCAAGCTACTTTAAAAACTATGGATAATCTGTTAAAAGAAGTTCCAAGTTATAAATACAAAAAACAAAACATACAAAAATCAAATTCTTTATAATTTTTTGTTTTGTTGTATACTCCATCAAATCTGAGTTTTTATTCATGTTATATGTTTTATTCCATTGCAGTATGTGTAACGGCAGCAGTAACGGCAATGTCACTTCTAACCGTTCAATGTTGGAAGAGATTTTATGAGACATACTACCTACAAGTGTTCGCCAAGTCAAGCAGAATGAATGTCAATCATTATTTAGCAGGAATCATCCATTACTTTGGCTGTGTAGTTGCTATTATTGGTCAGGCACCACTTTTTACAGGTTAGACATTTTCTTTTGTTTTTCATCAATATAAATGGCTAATACTGCAGCATTTGTAAATGCGCAAATTTTATCATTTTAAAAATCAGTTGAGGATGGGGCTGATGATGAATAAAAAATGTTTATAACGAATTTTAGTACATAAAAATAGCAAAGGCCCCTGTACTAGGTTCGGAAACCTGTCCTACTGGGTACCCCGGCTACTGAATTAGATGTATAGTATGAAGAAACATAATAGAGATAGAAATATAATATATAAACAAAACTGTTAGAATATATAAAAAATAAATAAATATATACATAAATATTTGGAATGGTTCAGTACAGTTTATTCTGGTTGAATTAACATAGGACATTCAGTTTTGCAGAGTTGTTCATTGGAGACTTCTTTTTCTGTAGTTGTAATACTAGTTATAGCTCAAAAAAAGATAAATATATCTTAAAACAATGCACATATAAATGCAGACCTCAGCTAATATATGTTTAATCTCCATTGTAATATATGTAATCAATATCCAAGTCATGTAGAAACTTGTGGCAAGGTTATTTATGTTGCATATATTATTTATTTATCCTCATTCCTGTTGGAATTGTGTTTTTATATAACATTGTAAACATATATATGGCAGGCTTAATTAAACGTTTTTATTCTTAACTAATTGTAAATGCATTTTCATTTTTAGGTCACAAATCTAAAGTTGTGTGGACTGATGGATACACTACAATTTTTATTGTACCATGTATTCTAATTTTCTTGTGGGCAAGCTATGAGCAGTTTCAAACGAATACTATATTTGCCAATTTACGGAGAGATAAGAAATCGAAGAAATTAGTCACTGAAGATCATAGCATCCCTTTTGGAAGATTATTTAGATTTGTATCCAGTCCACACAGAATGTGTGAAGTTATCATGTACACGGTTTTGCTTATTTTAGTACCTACCAAAACGTTTTTCTGCATTTATCTCTGGGTCATCACTAATCAGGTACGCTGTGGTAATCATACTGTGAAGGCTGGTCTGAAGACTCAGAAATTCAGGTTTAAGAAACAGTTTTGTAATTGCATTTACTTTGTTTCAGTTTCAAACTGCAATTCAAGCACATGAATGGTACAAAACAACATTCAAATCTTATCCAAAAGAAAGGAGAATCATTATACCAAATTATTTTTAATTTAATTAAGATAAAATGACAATTTTATAAGTGTCTCGGAAATTGCCTAAATAATGGTGATAAATTGTTATTTATTGAAATGTATACGAAATGTTCTTTTTTTAAAAAGTTGTTTATAAGTAATTTATTTAAATATTGCAATTTAACTTTATGTTAAGAGTATAATCAAAAATAGTTCTAATTATATATTAATTTGTAAACAGAGTTCAAAGATCATTTTTGGTCCATGCTTTTGGAGGCTTAATAATTATTTTTATAGCAATTTAATATGAGATTTAATGTAGCATTTATTTTACAGTAAAAAAAATAATAAACAAGTAAAAGTAATAAATCTAATTTATTGATTGAACATATATTTTGAAATATACATGACGCCTTCTTCTATTTAAACAGAAAGCTGAAACAATAAAAAAAATTATTTGTTAATACTAAAACTGGATACTAAATTCATAAAAATAAAAACACAAATTCTATTTTCTAACAAAATTAGCACCCTATTACGCTAGTATCTCTTCTTATTACTTATATACATGCACTCTGAAACATTTCAACATATTTTTTAATTTAATTAATAAACGACCATTAGAAAAACAAGACTTTAAGAATTAAAAGAAATCCTCAAGTAAAACATGTGTTTTAGTGAAACGGGATAACCTCAAATTCAAATTGGACGTAATTAATAAGTATTTCTAGAACATGTGTGTCATCTTCTAAGTGTGTAGCATTTGGTGAAAACTCAATTACTTACTTTGTACGAGTAGAAGGACTGATATCTTGAAACTTATAATACGATCATTTTGTACACTTGTTTAAAGTATAATTTACAAATAATGTAGACATTCAAAACATACCTGTATGGATATCCTTGCGTTTTCATTCTAAACACAGAGAGAATAAGAGAAAAGAAGACACAAGTCAGAATAAGTCCAAGGACGGATTGGAGACGATTCTTCTTACTATCTGACTTTTGAGAGGGTCCATCTGCAGTTTTCACACCACCACCAGATTCAATCATTAGTATCATGCCTATAACCACTGCCCCAACTGATTTTTATATAAGGTATGTATATCTGTGGTATTCATAAACATACAATATGTGTGAGAGAAATAAGATATATTGTGAACCTCTCTTATAACCCTATGGAAATTATCATATATCTAGTCTTATTTTATATTCAAAACCAAATTGTACTAATAATATAAAATTTAAGTCTATGTAATTGTGGTTGCAGAACATGCTATTCCAAAAGGTGGGCCGTGATTGGTTAAAATAAAAGATGGACAAGTGGTTCTAAAATAACACCATACATATATTTAGGGAGTGATAAAGAAAACCACTTGGCCAGTCTTTATTATTTTATTAACTATTTAATTAAAATTATACTTAATATTTAAAAAGATCTAATTTAAATGGCAACTAAAGAAGTAAATATCAGCTGAATATCAACTAGAGACTAGAAGTATTTGGCACCATTATTCTTTCAAGAAAAATGTCTTCGGATCATATTATCAGTCATAGAGCCTCAATTAGAGTATAGACTCCAAATAAAAACACAACACGTGTTCTCTAAAGTTAAAAAAGGTCAGAAATTGTGATATACAGTTGTCAAGCAAACTCAGAATAATTACTTGGCAACTCCAACATGTATATTAATTATATCAAGTTCCATTTAACCAAATGTATTGATCCCAGGAATAAAAATAAGGATGTAACAATATACAAGTTCAAATAAAAAATCATATTTTTTAAAAGGATACTTAAAGCAGCAATGAAATAGCTTTCCAAAACAAATTGGCCGTGAGATCCGCCATTTATATAGACCGGTCCATTTTTAGATTTATGATACAATGGTGGCCCCCGAATCTGGTTCCACATTTGTCCAGAAACCATGATGAAGCAAAACACGATAGAAGCCGCAGCCCACATCTTTCTATTATATAGGAACTGGAGATTGTTTCTTTTTAAATAAATAAATCCTCCCATTATTGAGAAAAATGTTATTAATGTTATCACTGATGAGTAATTTGGTGGACGAAATACTTTGATCTGAAAATTTTAAATGATTTAGAGAAAACTATTTACCATTTTAAGCAAAAAAATAAAATACAAGAATTAAAATTATAACTTGTATAATATTAATAACAGTTTTAAATTCTTCAACTATTGGAAGACTAAAAATTCCTTGTTAAGTCAATAATATTTTTGGTCAAAAGAAATTTATGCATATCCTTATTGCAATGAATTGAAATATAAGAACAAATTGAAAATTTAATAACGCAGACAAATAAAGTGGTAGTTATATTAGAATAAATCTAGATAAAAATATCACCTGAACATCAGTTCTATCTTGTACCCACTTGGCGATAGCCTCTGCATGAATGCCGACTCTTTCAAAATCCATAGAATCTGCTGGTTTAGGTTTTCCTTTCGCTGGGAAATGCATTATAATTGGAGCTGTGTTTAGTCGTAACTGAAATAAATTTAAATAGAAACTAGTGTCTTATAAGATGCATAGAAAGATTTGATTGAATTATGCACAGAAAATGTTTCGAGATAGCTTAGCTACAATTTTTACTTACCATTTGGAAAATTTCAGATCCTTCATCGAAATCAACTACACCAAAGAACATTTTACTACTATAATGTGGAGATAAGCGGTACGAATCGGCTACGACCATAAATTCTTCATAAACATGATGGCAAATAGCGCATTTTCTCGAGGGAGCCATTGCAGTAAACATAACGATGAACGAATAATCTCTAGGCGCTGACTTCACATAATCTTTAAATCTATTTAAGTTTAAAGGAATAACATTCTTCTTCGCTCGAATCTCATTTAATTGTTGAACTTTCTCATCAAGCTGAAATAAAAATATATCAAATCTACATTAGTAAACCGGCATTCAACGTTCGGTCGGATATTAAAGCTTCGACACTCACTCCTTTTGCTCTACTTTGTGCATAACTTCCGTGATATATTAATATTGAAGCTAAACACAGTATCAGTATGCATTTCATTTTAATTAACATTATATTATTTCAATACAGGACCCTTCTATGCCAACAAGCCATGGACCTAATTCAATATGTCACATTTGACAGTAGAGTTTTAGAAGACGTGTACTTTCAAGATTTTTACAACCACAGACTAGTAAAATATGTCAAATTAAAGGTGCGTTAATTCATCAATATGATTATATAAAATTGTAAAACATACATTATAGGTATACCGGGTGATTCAGTTAACTCCACTAACATCTTGTTATGCCAAACTTTAGTTGTTTTAAATTTACAAGATGTAAAAGTCGTTTTGCATTTACCGTAAACAATGAACATCGACAATTAGTAGCAGTAGATTGAAACTTCTGACAGAATAAAAATACTCTTGCATAAGTTTAATAACCAGTAAAGGCTCGGCAAACTATTTCAAATTTATTAAATCGGCATCAAGTGTAAAACAGTACTTGGAAAAGAGTATGAGCTGCATCTCACAGTCAATGTTTTCAGGTGGCGAGCTCATTCATTCATTTTCCCATTCATTATCAGAAATTCTCACGTGATGAACACATATTTTCAGCTTCAAATATTCAACAGAATGACTCATTGTTAAACAGATAGTTCATTACTTTTTGTCTAAAAACGTCTAAAATCAGTTATAAGAATGTGATCAATAAGATTGTCATAAAGGCGCTTTGACAGTCGAATCTTTAATTACAAAACCTGTATGTAAACACCCGTTTGCGTGACTAAACAATAATGTAGCGTAGTTTACATCATTAGCGTTACACCGATAGCTCGTCTTATATGAAAAAATATGCATCATCTTGCATTTGTACTGTTTTCTTAGTAACTAGAACTCATAACGCTGAATCTACCCTACACACCAACATTTTTTTTTTGTTTCGTGCTAGGTATATTAAATAGATAATAATTCACCGAAATCATAACCAGCCTAGATCTTATCAACTACTATAATTTCTAGACTGAAGCTTGAAATTCGAGCACTCCCGTTTATTATCATTCATATCAAATGATATCGATCGTTATTGCTTTTTTGTTTCATATACTTACTCTATTGAACAGCCTGCAACTCCCCCGCAATCCGCAAGTCATGGGTAGTTTTGGAATTTGCTATTTTGTAAAATCAATAACCTCAAAAATCTGATACTATCAAGGCGTATAATCTCGAAAATATATAGATATCACCAGAGGGCTGTAGCTACCGCATACTTATGTGCTAAATGAATTGGATAACTAAAACACTATTAAAGTGATATAAAGTTACAGGCAATACTTTTTGAAATATTTTATTAACACAATTCATTCAATAACACCAAAGATTATAACATCTCTAAATATAACCTAAAATAAAATACATTTATCTAATTATAATTTTACTTACCAATTTATAATCATTCAAACATTCGACTATGAGGTATACAGATATATTTGAATACAAGTAGCATACTATATAGCCAACACTATGTTAAGTGCACGCTTCTCCCTCCACAGGTAACAACACAGAGCATAAGTAGAAACAAAATAATATGGAATGTACAAATCATGTTTATTTACTGATTCCTGGCAATACAATCTTTGTGACTCGTTTAATACAGTAAATATTGTCACCAAATATAAGTTACATACATCAGCCACCTAATACATTCAAAGCTAAGAGCGTATAGTGAAGCCAGGTTAACAACGAGCACGCGGCACTCAGTACCGTAGGGGTTAACGGATCATAAATATTAAAAATAACTTGTGGACTTAAATCTCTACTCTAACTGTACATTAGTTTCGCCTTAACGCTAAAATAATCTAAAATTGATGTCGTCAGATAGAATGAACGTCGTTCGTGAGGAATGAACGCAAAAACAATTTGTTGATATGTCGACATTTGAAATATTCTCCTGTCACCAAAACTATAAGCGTGATAAATAAATTAAAATAAATTAACGTCATCACTCGGTAGCGGAGATGTCAATTATAATAAATACTGAATTCGTTTAAAAAAGATAAAATGTAAATTTGTCGCCCGGGACGCGCCGGGGCCGCAGCATCTTGGCCCCGCCGAGTCGGAGCTATGACAAAAAAATAAACATTTCAAAACAACTAACAATTCATACTATACACAATGGTGGGTGCCCAGGAGACCTATGCACAATAGTGCACCGCTACCGGTGATGAACTCCCAGTACAAGTGAGCAGATTCGAAGGGGGATCGTAGGCGGCATAGAGCCCCTGGGCACGGGCGACCGGAGTTGAGTGTGGTACAGTATGTTTACTGTTTCGTGTAGAGGTAGATGGCGACAATGAGGCCGTATAGACCCAACACTTCGGCGAAAATGAGGATAAGGATCATTCCGACGAATAATCTAGGTTGTTGTGCAGTTCCACGGACTCCTGCGTCTCCCACAATACCAATAGCGAAGCCAGCTGCCAAACCAGAGAAACCTACTGCCAAACCAGCGCCCAAGTGGATGAAACCTCTGAAATGGTATTAAAATATAATTCATATTAATATACTTGAAGACTTGAGAAAAAATTTCACAACAGTAAGTTAATATTTCAGTTAACATAAAAATAAGATTATGTAATCAACTTGTATCTTTTTGATTGATCTATCTTATCAATTCTTATAGAATTGGTAGAAATTATGACATTATTGGTGTTTAGGTAGTACTTAATGTGGCAATAACTTTGCTACTTGACATTCTTACAATTCATCAACCATTAGTGACTTTTACATATATACCTGAAGAGAGTGTAGCTGGCGGGGGATTCCAGAGAGCCAGCAATAAGTACAGCGACGACCAGACCGTAGATGGCGATGATACCCGCCATGACAACGGGAATGATAGACTTCATGATCAGCTCAGGCCGCATCACCGACATGGCGGCGATACCGGTACCTGACTTGGCTGTGCCATACGCGGCTCCCAGCGCTGAAAAGATAAAAAACAAACATTGTTTATATTCATCGTAAAACTCATTGACATTGGTCTAAATAATCAAATTTACTAGAGATGTATACTTAATATCAAAATAAGTATAAAACCCATGTGATATATAAAACTACTATGTGTCTATGTCGATCACAGGTTTTATAATGGAATTATTTATATAAATAAGAACGAGTTATGAATCATTATTAATACAAGGTCGTGGAATGCAATTATTGTGATCTGATAACACAATACTTCTGTTATGGTATTATGCTAGTTGCATTGCAATTTGAACCTCCATTTTTTATTTTACTACAATTTTGACAGTTAAGATATTCCGTTATCTGAGCAACTATTGTTATAGCTAATGAATAGATTGAACCTTGACTTTTTTGCATGTCATAGATTTGCAATTTCCTCAAAGCTGGACTAATGATTAATATTTTTTAACTTACAACTAGCAATGCTGATCATACAAAACCAAGTTATTCATTAGTTCATGTTTGGAGTTAAATAATTGTATGTATTCATTGCATTCCTATCAAAATCTAGAAGACAGGTCATCGGATACATGTCCATTCATAAAAGAGTATCCCCATGTTTGAATCACCCGATATTCTCAATATATACTACAGATATGCTGACTCATAACAAGCTCCGTTTAACCTATTAACCATTGTTTATATCTGTTAATCTTTCAGTGTATTTTACGACAGTGTTAATCTATATTTAATAGCTTTTACCAATGTTTATGCGCTAATAAAGTTGTGTGAAAAAAAAGACCAAGTAATCTAACCTAACTTTCAAGCATGGATAAATTGTGAGAATTGCAATTTGAAAAATTCTAGTTATCAATCAATGTAAAAACAATGAGTAGGTATTTTAAAGTGTTCCTAATTCAAATATAATTTATATTATTTGAGGAAAGTTAGAAGATTTCCACAATTATGTATACAAATTCTTATCTCAATGAGGCATGTGATCCAAGTTTATTGTCTTGTGATATGATAGCGGCAACATATGCATTTAGGAATACCTCAAAAACAAATGATAAATAGGAAATAGAGACAAAAAGAAAGTATGTAAGTGTAATAGTAAATGTTTTTAAAATATTGAATAATTCATATAAAATTATCATTATCATGTCAATGATTCAAAGTTGATCATGTGATTTATGAGGCATGTGACTGCACTCATACTATGTCAATCTCACCATCTCAGCTCACTTAACTGTTGTTTTTCATGCAAAATCTATGCATTCAATACAGATTTCAAGTTTCTATTGTTTGCAGCCTTTGTAAAAATCTATCTTTTGGGTTTTCATTTGAAAACTAAATAGTTGCTAAAGAAAAAGTAAAGTGAAACAAATATATATATAACTGGATGTTAATAAGAGAGAATCACATGATTCATTTGTTTAGCTTTTGTTCCATTGTAATTTCTCTTCAATTAAATTTAAATATAACTTAGTTAAACTTAAGTCATGTGATAATAGCTCAAGTCATGTGACAAGTCATAAACGAAACCTAATCACATTTTAAGGCATGCTTCTGTAATAGTAATTATGCCACAGCCATTGTACTGAAAATGAATGTAATTCAAAATGTTGCCCATTCAATAATGTTCCATTTCTTTCAAGGATAAGGTCGAAATTCGTTTGTCATTTAATTCAGGTGCTTATAAAAGTTTTTAAAACTAACTAGGTTTGTATGAAATCTGAGTTTCAATGTATTACATTGCATTGTTTAAATATTTGTACATATTAAATGGAATTTTACATCAAACATGTGGCGAATGTATGTAATTTGACAGTTCTGCCAACTTTATATTGATAATCTGCTTGTCACATGATTCCTGAATCATTATCCTTAAGCGTTTTGGTCCTTCCAAACGATTACAATCAAACTCATACACTATCCAAGATATAATACAATTTATATACGTTCGGCTAATGTACCCTTATACCTAAAACTATATTTAGTACGACGAAAATAACATCCACAATTACTGTGTAATTTATATACTTCACGAGCTCCTCAAATACGTCAATAAGCGTTGTCACAAGGTTTCCAGGGAAAAGCATCATCACCCAGCAATAATTAATGGACTATATCCAACATATCCCTTTGAAAATATATATAATAAATATGAAAGCATACCACTAAAAATGATAGCTGACGCCGCCCCCATTACTCCAAAGAAGGGCCCGTAGATTGGGTTTTCAGCAGCCACAGCGGACGACATTTTGTTGTATATGTGGGAGTATTTACAGGTCCCAAAAACTGATGACTATCTGCACACACTCACTCCACGAAACTACTTCGGCACAGACAAATATGGCTCAAGCTTTGCGGACTCGCAAGAATGGGTCATATGACGATTGATGTTCAAGGCAGTGCTCGATAAGATTTAACTCCTCATTGGTTTACTTTTGACACTTCCGTTATGCGCAACCAATCCTGAGCCGAATATTTCGCAGCCTAATGACGTACAACATTGATGTGGATCGCTGGCCAGCAAAACTTCAGTGCGCAAGTTCCATTTCCTATTTAGACTCTCTTTATTAATTAAAATTTAAGAAATGATGAAATTTAAAGAGTAATTCTATATAAATTATTATTTTTTATTTTTATGAGTGTACTTAATATATAAGATGCCTTATTAAAAGGATATAAATGTATTTTTTAATTAAATGTTGTTGTGTTGATTTTTAAATTAGTGTTGCTGATTCAAAAAACAACCAATTATATTTTCTTTATAATGGTTATGATTTTTCTTAAATAGTATAACTATTTTAATTGCAATGCAAAACAAAATTAAACATCGGATTGTGTTTATTATTTGATACGCACAAAACGTAATAAATTGACAATAAATATTGAATGGGTTATTAGTGATTTACCACAAAGCTCTACACCGTACACGTGCGCCGGTTGTCAAAAAATTGTCAACAAACGTGCTATGTCAAAACAAATGTGCGTTTTGTAATGAATTTTATTTTTCGTATATTTCTTAATTATTTCACTTAAATATATTAAGTGTGTTATGATAGTTTTTAAAATAAGCCTAGTAAATAAATATTAAAGATGAAGTTTAATTACAAGGTAAGTTTTTTTGAGAAAATTATTAATTTCACGCTCTCAATATTATTAAGCTAATAATCGATTATTTTAAATGAACTTATAGATTTATGCTTAATTGTTTAATTTTATTTTATTAATATAATGTTGGAAGTTATATTTTTGATAGAATCCGTTTCTCATAACCTTGTTTTAGTTTCAAAATCTACTTGGTACTGTTTATCGTAAAGGCGATATAAAATTCACCCAAGATGGTAATTGTGTCGTAAGTCCAGTGGGAAACAAGATTACGATTTATAATTTAAAGCAGTGAGTATTAATTACATTTTTTTAATCAATAATATTTTAATATATTGGTAAAAAGTAGAGGAAATTTTGAATAAAAAAATAAATATTACAGGAACAAAAGTAACACATTATCATTTGAGAGTCGTTATAATTATACTGCAATTGATATATCACCAAATGGATCCACACTTGTTGCTATTAATGAACGTGAGTATGTAAATTTATTAATGATTAAACGAACTTACCTGTATGTGAAGTTCTATCATAATTATATGATAGTTTTCGTCCGAAGAGATTGGCTTAAGACAAGGTAAATGGATGCCAATTATTATAGTGCAGGTCCCATGTTTTATTGCAAGTCAGAATATTATTATTAAAGTCTAGTCTAGATTTTAAAATTACAGCTGTGGATGTGAAAGATAATCAAGCAGTTCTTTTGGGATAGCCTGTTCAATTAGTAAAACAAGTTTTTGCCAGCTTCACCTTAAAAACTATATCTTGGAGTTGTTTATTTAAATTAAAGAGCATGTATGGGCTGTCTGTTTATCTAAGTTGGGACAAAGAAAAAACTTGATTATTCTATTTAAAAAAAAAAAAAATTGTTTGGGACCTTAGTTGTGAACAACTAAGTCAGTTCTATGTAAACATTTAAAAAATACATACTCCACAATTGCTACTATATATATAAACAAAAATTAAACTACTATGTTTTTAGCACCTTATATATCAATTTAGACAAATATGATGCTTCCATGGATCCATGACTCGCCAACAAAGGGATGAGCATACCATCATTCTATTTAAAACAAGAAATAATAGTATTTATGTATACCAGCAGATAACCTCACTATTTTCTTTTTAGAGGGTGTTGCTCAGATGATTAGCCTGCTAACATGTACTGTAATACATAGATATAAATTTAAAGAGGAAGTTAGTTCAGTTAAGTTCAGTCCAGATGGAAAATATATTGCAGTTTGTTGTTCGGACATGGGTAATTATATTTTGTGTTTTTATTAAAATATAATAATATTGAGTTTTGATTAAATTTTATGTTAATAATATCAATTAAATTAATTTTCTTTTTTTTTTGTTTCGTCTGTTATTGATATATTTCATAATAATTATAGATTTTAATTGATAAAACTATCGGAATGTAAAATATTGATTCATTTTATTATAGTTTATGTTTTCTTTAAGAACTGGTACTGGACCTCTAAAATGGTCTCAAATGACAGATTTTAAATATTCAAAATATACATTTTTAATGAATTTGTTTTCTGAACAGTTTCACTCTTATTTTGAATATATTTATTAAGTAAGACACTAAGTCAATTAGATTATAATATGCCTACCTCAATTTAAAATGAAGTCATCAATTGAATTCATTTAAAATTAATTCACTAAATACTCTTCTTCCACAGTATATGTAATGTCAGCTCCCTGCACTTTTACTGGTGAATTTAGATCGTTTATTCTAAAACGGGTTTTTAAAAAATCCCATGACACAACTACCTGCATTGATTGGTCGGACTGCTCCAGAATTCTTGCCGTTGGCTCAAAAGACACTACAACAAAAGTCTATTCGATTGAATATTTGAACAATTTTAACATGATGTCATTGGGTGGCCATACTGATAAAATTGTTGGCGTTTTCTTCGAGAAGAAAAGTTTAGACTTAGTAACTGTGAGCCGTAACGGTCAGATCTGTTTGTGGGAAGCTAATTTGGATTTGGATGAGGTGGTGACTTCTGAGCTGCAGATTTCTTCTAAGAAGAAACGTAAGCTCATGAAAGATTCTGAAAGAGATCAGAGTGAAGATGAAATTGATGAAAAAGATGCTATTGAAAAGGACAATGATGAGGTATGTAACATTTTTAGGTTTTATTGACTGCTTATTTTTTATATTAGACATATTGTCTTTGTCGTCGACAGAAAAGAGGTTGCGGCGAAGATGTTAATAGTATATATATTTTTATAAATAAAACTGTGAATTTGAATTTGGAATAAAAGAAAAGAGGATCGCGAGGGACATGCGAATGAGGACTTGGATGTTGGTTGCGAATGGGAACGGATGTGTGTGCTTGGTTTATAAGAGATTGGTAATATAGTGTAAATATAATTTTCAAGAGTTTTCATTTGATACAGTCCACTGACTCTATTGGCTACAGCCTTTTTTTTGGCTTGGCTTTAGTTGAGGACCCCAAAACTGTACGAATAACGAAAAGGTTAGGTTAGTTCAGAGTTAGCCCTATGTTAGTAGACGGCCGCGGCAGCGGCCGTCATAGCCCATTATAAACTTCTCTTTTTTAAAAAAATTGGCACAATTTAGAAAAAAAATATTTTACATTTTCACAGTAAATCCTGGGGTCCTCAACTAAAGCGTAACCTTTTTTTAATGTTAGTTAATGGACTTAATAAGTGAAGTTCTGTTCTTAGATAATTTAATTGATTCAATGAAATCAACAAATAAATACTAATAGTAATAAATATTGCAGGAACCAGAGGAGGAAGATGTTGAAAAGAAGGACAGTAAAGAGGAGTCTACGAAATTGAGATTTAATAAACTGGGTAGACATTATATAGGAGATGCTATTAGAAGTAAACATCACAGTGTGAGGATATCTGCTGTTCAATATCATAAAGAATCAAAATTACTTATATCAGGTATAATTTTAATAAATAAAATAAAAAGTAGATAATTTAATGTGATCCAAATTATTTATCTTGTAACATTTATTTATGTGCTTATAAATTATGTACCGTTAGTGACAAAAATATATATCTACAATATAACTTAAAACTGTTCTAATCTTTTACAATGAAGTTGTAAGTTTGATTTCCGGGTATTATTATTTTAAAAAATAAATGTTTGTTTTGTACTTTACCTGATGATTAGGATATTATAATTATCGTTTAAAAAAAAATCGTTATATCTTTATAATTATGTTATATTTCTGTTACAGGCTTCTCCAATGGTATATTTTTCCTTCATGAAATGCCAGATGTGAACCTAATCCACACTCTTAACATATCCGAACACAGAATAAGTAGCATTGCTATTTCTAACCATGGCGATTGGATTGCATTCGGATGCCCTAAGATCGGACAGCTCCTTGTTTGGGAATGGCAAAGTAAATATTTTATTAAGCTCATATATTTATGGTTTTCCATTGATCTTAAATACCTAGAGACACTGTATCTATTTCAAAATCGCCATGTGTAGGTTATATCAAAGTTTTGAATATTGAACTAATTTCAGAGTTTTATTATTTTTATTAATATTCTCTTTTAGGTGAACAATATGTAATGAAACAACAAGGTCATTCATTAGACATGACATGTCTTAGCTATTCGCCAGACGGGCTTTACATAGTGACTGGAAGCTATGATGGTAAAGTGAAAATATGGAATACAATGACTGGGTTCTGTTTTGTAACTTTTAGTGAGCATCAGTCTGCGATCACAAGCATCGTTTTTAGTTTAAATAAGAAGTTCTTTATTTCGTCCTCGTTAGATGGGACTGTTCGGTGTTATGACTTGACTAGGTAAGTTTTTTTTTCAATATTGGATTATATTCAATATTTATTACATTAAGTGAAAAGCAGTGATAAGCTACCTTCAGCAAAATAATCATATATCTTTAATTTCAATCAATAATTTTGCTAATTAAATTATATATGTATATATTTGTAGATATCGTAATTTCCGGACATTAACATCAGCTAGCTTAGTTCAGTTTGGATGTGCTGCATTGGATTCCAGCAGTGAGTTGTGTGCAGCAGGAGGACAGGACGTCTTTGAGATATTTCTATGGTCCATCAAGTTCGGGAAGCTTTTAGAGGCATGTTTTTTTAATAATAATAATAACTTTGTATTGCACAAAATTAAAATACATTTAAAGAAAAACAGAAGAAAAAAATAAAAGGCGGCCTTATAACTAAACAGTGATCTCTACCAGGCAACCAACCTTAGGGTAGTAAATCAAGAAGTAAATAGTAGAGTGCAAAAGAACAAAATAAAATAAAGTATACAAATGAATAATAAAGATATAAATAATACTAAATATATATTACAAACGCAGACAGTTTTACAGTAAGAGATAGTTGTTCATGCAATGACTTCTTAAAGACTCTTTTTATTTATTGTTTAAGTATTTGTCAGTATATCTATATATATAAAACTCAAAGGTGACTGACTGACTGACTGACTTAGTGATCTATCAACGCACAGCCCAAACCACTGGACGGATCGGGCTGAAATTTGGCATGCAGGTAGACATTATGACATAGGCATCCGCTAAGAAAGGATTTTGATCAATTCCACCCCTAAGGGGATAAAATAGGGGATGAAAGTTTGTATAAATCTTATTAGATTTATTTCATTCATTATTACGCAGACGTAGTTGCGGGCAACAGCTAGTAGTTTATATAATAACTATTGTTGCAGGTACTAGGGGGGCATGAAGCTCCAGTAGTCAGCTTAGCCTTCTCTCCGGCACAGTCTAGCTCGCGTTTGGTATCCGCCAGTTGGGATAAAACAGTCCGTTTGTGGAATTGCTTAGAAACCACGGCTGATAGTGAGGTCATACGACTCACGTCTGATGCTTTGAGCATTGCTTATAGACCTGATGGTGAAGAAGTTAGTAAAGATAATTTTTGTTTTTCTTATTTGAAAATTCCATTATATTTACTATTATTTTATGCATTTAATAGATTGCTGTTTCGACACTGGATGGGAATATATCATTCTTCAATGTCCAGACTGGAGATCAAACTGGAAGTATAGAAGGCCGTAATGATCTCGGGTCGGCAAGAAGTGATACAGATTTGGTCATGGCTAAGACATTGCTTAAAACTAAGTATGTTTTTGTATGCCATTAACATGTTTAATTTGAACGGATATTTATCGACGTAAAGTTTAACACTAGACTTACCAGCTTAAATATACCTAGTTCCACCAAACCCAAAAAAGTATATATTTGTTACAAATATATAATATATAAAATAATATTAAATTCATAAAACTAATTCTTCTGTTATAAATTAAAGAAAATTAGAAGAATTAAAGAAAATGTTACACGTAGTAAGAATTTTAATTTGATCTTGCGAGACCAGTCATTTTGACTGGTCTGGTAAATCTAGTGTTAAATAAATAAATTACGTTATTACTTTGTAGTAGAGGCAGTCTTGCCGCTAGCCTCTCTTCACATTTTACCTGGCTACTTCCAAAATTGATCTTGAAATGAACATAGGTCACTTCACTGGACTGTGTACCTCATGTTAAGCTAGATATGTCTTGATGAGATGAGATTCAGGTACGTTTTTTTATTTCCAGAGCATTCACAACAATATGTTACTCCGCCGATGGATTGTTTATATTAGGAGCTGGGAATTCGAAACATGTTTGTTTATATAGTGTTAAGGATTCAATACTTATAAAGAAATTTGTTATTACACAAAATAGATCCTTGGATGGTGTCAATGTAAGTCTAATATTCACAGTACATGTGTTTTAGGGAGATGTATCGTGTATTATTTTGTTCATAGGATTTCATTAACCGCCGCCTTCTAACGGAGTTCGGCAACATGGCGTTGATTGAAGAGAGAGCTGATTTCGAGGGTGGTGATCGTAATATAAGCCTGCCTGGTGTCAAGTCTGGTGATATGGCCGATAGGAGTACTAAACCTGAGGTTAGATATTTTTACTATAATATATATATATTAGTTTAGAATTTCACATCACAAAACAAGCGCTAATTTAAAACCTAAAGTAATAGTAAGTGAATTAGTGTATAATTAACCTTGGAGATTCTAGACATAAAATGCTATATTGGGCAAATACTTGATTTTCTACATCTGTCGGAATTAATGCATATATTTTTAATGCAGGTCCGTGTGTATTGCATTCGTTTCTCTCCGACTGGTGAAAATTTTGCTGTCGCAGCGACGGAAGGCCTGTTGATATACAGTCAAAATGCTGGCATTGATGGTACCTTTAGGTAAGCAATAAATAAAACCAACTAAAATTCAATTAGTTTATATTTATTTAAATTCGGAACTATACCTCATGTAAATTAATTTGTTTTATATAAGCAATAAAAATCACGCTAATGTATTTATTATAAAGAATATTGTAATTCTTAATATGCAACAAAGTGTTATCAATTGTTATCTTTTTATGTCAGCTGTTCTTGGTTCAAGGTGTGTAAGTAGTTCTGAAGTTTAAATTGAGACTATGATATGGATATCGAGGAAATGTGCTAAAGGAATGATTCCTTCTTTTCATGGTTTGCTCTCGATTTTATAGTTAGGAGAAGCTGTATTCCAAAAGAATATATATGAAGAAATTTAGATATGTGATCTAGTTATTTTTCATTGCAAATTATGAAAGGAATATATGTAGAAAACAAGCCTTATAGCTGATCTAGTTTTCATAACAGTTCTTTTACTTATGGACCATACTCTAGCTTAGGTTGATTATTGTCTATAATTGCCAATTATATATTTTTAAATTGTATACTTAGGCCGTATCGCCTAGAATTAGGTTCGACGCCTTCAGCAGTAAAAGAGAGCCTGAAAGAGAAGGAATGGGGTCAGGCGTTACTCTACGCCTTGCAGCTGAACGAGCAAAGCATTGTTCAAGAAGTTGTTGAAACTATCGCTCATAGTGACAGTAAGTGGAACTAAAATAGTAGTACTAAATTTAAAAAAAAAACATAGTTTTATTCATTAGTTTTTTTTTCAATATATATATAATCCATTTAGAATCTATTGTCTAGAATCTAGTTCAGGAAGCGTCCGTCTGCAATCAAAATCCTTTGAAAATTGATTTTATGTTGAAACAAAAGTAATTATTCTATAGAGTAAAGAAATCCTGTTCTACAAATATGAATCCGTCGTACTATAATCGCTGTGATCTATTAATTTGTTTTTTGTTTTTTTTTTTTTGTCCTTTCGTATTGTCAAAAGAATCCTAGTAAAACGAAACATTTATTGAATTACTGGTATATTAAAGCACTTTGTTGAGGTTTGGTTGTATGTTGTAATGTTAGTCATAATTATTCTTTGCAGTTGAACTGACAGTCAGAAGCCTTGACGACGAGTACGCCGATCGCCTCCTCAACTATATTGCTATTCTTCTAGAAGACAATAGGCATATAGAGCATTTACTCGCGTGGGTGAAACATTTGGTTACCGTGCGAAGACGAAAGTTCCCGCCGAGTGTTTTGTTGGCCTTGGAAAAGGCTTTAACTGTCAAGTATTCGCAATTGTCTAAAATGTAAGTTCAATTCAATGTCCACAATTCTAAAAATGTTACGCGATCAATAAATCCAACTCTGCATCCAAAGTTTTCTTTATTTATATGACAATGGTCCGTAGAAGTTCAGCAATTCTAAAAACAAAAAAAGTATATGTGAAATTAATTTATTTACGTACTGGTAATAAGTATAAAATTAAGCATAATTTAATGTTAAAAAATATTTACAATTTTTTTCATATTTATTTTTAGTCTATGTATGTATAAGGGATCTGAAAAGTCTAGAATAATTATTGTTTTTTTTTTTTAAATTTAAATGTAGAACGTGAGAGTCGAAATTTAAAATTTTTGTTAACGTTTCGTTGCCTAATTTGTTTTAATAAAATAACATTGAAAAAGTATGCAAAATTTAGCGCAAATAATTCGATCAATTGTAAATAAAGGTCGTCGATATAATTCTGACATTGAATTGTGTGCGCGGCGCCGATCGATTTTGTATTTTATAACGAATGTAAGAAAGTTTATATTTTTGTTTGAAATATTCGTTTTAGGTTTTTATAAATTTAGTACAATGTCGGGTGTGGTTAGTACTTATGTAATATTGTTATCTGTGAAAGACTGACGGGTTTTGATTGATTTGATAATGTACGTACAGATATAAGATATATCTCTTGTTACTAATTTCATTGTGCATATTTTTAGGATGTCCTCATTTGAACTAAGTGTATTTTAATTATAGTATCATTGCTACATTTTTTTACTCTTCGTATCTATAGAAGAATTATTTTAATAACGGCATAATAATCAGCTGTCAACTGAATAAATTGCAATGCGTTGACAGCGTCATCTTGGTCAAGTACTACGTGACGTCACTAGTGTTGTGCAGTGACTTGTTTAATTGAATTAGAGATTAATTGATTCTAACAATACACTTATAATAATACAAATTACGACCTTTGTAGTTGATAATTTTAATGCCAGATTACAAAAGACAATTTTTTTTGGTAAATTCGGTAAACCCCGTATAACACGGTAGATTGGATCCACGTTGTAGGACGCATTGTACAAGCATATTCGTATAACGCGTTTGTATACCCCGTATAACGCGTGTTGTACAAATTCTTCACATTAAACTTTTCATAAGACGGTTTAATGAAATATTAATGAAAAAGTATGTTATTAACGATATATGTGCAAATAAACTCAATATTGATTATGAATTGAAGAAATCATTATAAATTTTACAGTACAGAAATTAACATTTGTAATTCCCGCGTTATATGGGGGATTAATGTATTCGGAATAATAGTTACATTAACATGGTCGAATCTTTACCAAAATTTACGTAACACTATCTTTTACATATTCGTTCGGAAACAATAAATTATTATCTCTTAATTCCCGCCGAAACTTTCGTATTTTGATTGTTTTTGTTTTTTACAGATGTGATTTCAATAAGTACACAGTGAAATGCATAAAAAGCGTCGCCGAGTTTGCTGTTAAGAAAGAACACAGAATGGAAGAAGACAGCGAGACCAGTGGACTTGGGACTGCCTCAGATAGCGATTAGCTTGACAAATATTATAAAATAAAAACAAAAATATTTATTTATTGTTTGATTCTTCCTCTTTATGCTTCAAAGTTTAAGAATCCAGACCCACTGAGACAGTTTGAAATATTGATTTGGTTTATGATTTTAGGCTATATAGGAATAGTTTTAGGCGGAAAATGCGTTATAGATGATTAGGGCCGTCGTGGTATGTGTTCTGAAATAAATCGTAATATCGCCTGAATATTTTAAATTAATAGGAATTTTCAGAAAATGATACATTAGTATTTTCTAAATTCAGGCGCTTTTCACCTAATTTCTTTATTATTTCACAATAAATATTAAATACAGCGATAACCGAGTTGATATTAGTACGGGATTGCAGTCGAAATGCTTTATAGACAAGCACTAACCGTAGAATTATAAAAAAAAACTTTATCTATTAGGAAATTGAAGCATCGAAAACAGTAGTTATGCCAATAAAAGTTTATGGTACCTACTTATCTTTGTTTAAATAACAATTTTTATCAGCGAACTTGAAATTTTCCTTTCTCAATTCTGATACACAATTAGTTTATTTCCATGATAATACTTTAAATGCATTTGTTTACAAGTTAAACCAAAGTAAATATGGGCTTTAAACAATTCATTACAAGAATATTATTATTAATATTTTGTTTACAAAATAATATTTATTAGAAAAACGCCTAAATTTCGATATCTGACATAAACAATTGAACTATTTTAGGCGCCACTGTAACCGTGTTTTTATATGTAGTCTCTCATTTGATAATCCGTATCTTCAAATTTTATAAATCTTAGTTGGTACTAATGTTACTTTATTATGGATATGACATGACAATATGTTATTTGAATAGGAACAACAAAATATAAAAACACACCATTTTAAAACAGCACTAAATAAACAAATAATTTTAAAAATAATTCATTCAAGAGTATTTTCATTAATAAATTGTCAAGTACAAGTTATCATTCCTTTACAAAGGTCAATGACCGTTTTATCCGCAACTGAAATTGATATTTGGTGGTAGACAAATTACACCGGTAATAAAGTTTTATGACACATAAACAAAACAAAATGATAGTTTCCCATCTATTAAAGGACGATAAAATATTAAATTGCTTTTGTTTTATAAATATTAAAAAAATATATAAAATTTTAGTAATTTAAAAGGTTTAAAAGACAACCGATATTAGACCAAAAGTAAGGCAATTAAATAATTTTAGAAATTCTAATTTAAAGGCTTTTATGCTTCTGATTTGTATTAATTTTTATAGTTTAAAAAAAATGTTTTGTAATCATTAGAGCCTTCGCTGTATTTTAGTGTTAATATCGCGATTAAATTAATCAATTTAAATACGATATTACGTTCTTTTAAATATTTTGTTCGTATTTTTATATAAATTTATTACAAAGTTTTAAGATGTAATAGTATACAAAACATGCTGTCATATCAAGTCTGCTTCAAGACTATCAACTAAAAAGGTAGGTAAATAACAAAATATTTTTATTTTTTTTTGTTTTTAATAGTCAAACACGCATAAAAATGTTGTATTTGTGGTTAATTAGTAATTTATGTAAAAAGTGTACAATTAAATTATATTAGCAAGTATAGTAATGAGATTTTCAAACTTTCAAGTGTTCGCCGTAAATAAAACTACAGCAATCTAAGAACTGCAAACTAATTTACTCGTCTAAAGATTTCGAGCGTCTTCACTCTCCAAACTGTCACGGCCACTATCACGTACAATACACAATTTACAACAAGGACACCAGAGGGTTTCTCAGCTCCACATTCTATTCAACCCAAAATTCCTGTCGAGAATCTTCTAATAAAATGTGTACTTATATAATGCATAGCCACAAAATTGGTTATTTAATTCTGAAATAAAACAATTTTTCAAATGTTTTTTTTTTTGTAGGTTATGTTGTTTTAAGACACATTAATAGTGATTTCTTAGTTTAATCACGTTTAATTTAGTTAAAAGATTTATGATGTCGTTTAAAAATCAAGGATATAGTTGTGTCTAGAAAAATCATTTGATACAATAAAAATATACATAGTGATAAAAAATAGACAAAGAGCAAAACAATGACATACGTTACACGTGGTTTCCATGACGAAGTTTAATCTGTCTAGCAATATGTGACAGAATTCGATTTCATTGTAGCTATATAATATCGTTAAGAAAATAAGAAACAAATATGTATTCACTTTTTTATGTTAGGGCAAAGTTATTGCACTTATAAAAATATATTTAGTAATTAGTGTGCTCTTGAATCGAAAACTGAAAGTTGTAAGTTACAATGACAACAGCCTAAAGCAACAAGGGAAACAAGGTTGTTCTTAATTCAGCAATGTAGAAATTATAGCTTTTGTTACAAAGCATATGTAAGGCTTAATGGTTGACCTGAATAGATACTAAAAGCGGTTTAAGGAGCCTCTAACTTTCTTAGTATATAATATAATATGTAACTAGGATTAACTCGATGTGGAACAATTTATTTCTGGAACTTGTATGGACATATAAAAGTTTACGGTAACGCGGTTACTCTTGTGGTAACTTTTGAGAGTAGTAGGCTGTCTGATAATGTTTGTTAGCTCAGTCTATTCCTAGTTTAAATGGAATCTAGGCGCTTTTAGGGTATAGTTTGGAGCAGTGATTTTGTGTGTCACGAAATTTTAAAAGTGTGCCGCCAAATTTTGAAATCGTTAAAAGTGTGCCGCAATAAGAAAAGGTTGAGAATTAGTGGTTTAGAGTTATCATACTAAGAGGTCTATCCTACCTGAATTTAACACACAAAGCCGATTATTGGCAGCGTTTGGGTGCAATAGTTGACACGTCACTTTGAGATGCAAAGTGGGCTTATCACGAATTTAGTCTGGCTTTCGAATCGAGCTGTCACAAGTAAAACGGATCCGTTAGCAATCGGGATCATGAATTTTTACTAACGACTAACGAGCACCAGCAATCTATCAAATGAACAAAAGATCGAGACGTTCGAAAATTACCAAAAAGTATCTAAAATATTGTAGTTCAAAATCCGCACGCGGTGGCGCTGCTCAAATTTCCATACAAATCGCTTGAAGCGAACTCGGTTCGAAAGCCAGACTAAAATTCGTGATAAGCCCACAGTTCCCAAGTTCGAGACATATTTATTCGTAGTAATTATTATAATTTTATACGCATCATAATTGATAGTTAATATTGAAAAACTGTCAACGCAGAGTGTAGGCAAATACAGTAATTTATACTGTAATACGTAATTTTCATATCAAACTCGGCCTACCTGATAGAGTTGAACAAATATTGTGGACGTCAGTGATCATTATCTCTGTCTGGCCCCGTTGGACTATGGGCGCGATAGCGATAGATAGCTGCTTTATAGCTTGTATTATAAGTATATATTATTACGACAATTAATAATTTATTATATACGATATATATTTTTTGAAGTAATATATACTTGTTTAAGAAATACGCAAGACTACAGACTATAAGTTGAAAATGATAAATAAACAAAAAACTGTAATCTAATTATAAGCCACACACAAAATATGTAGAGAAAAAAGTACAATATATAATACAATTTAGAATTTAGACAAATGCAAAGTTGATAATAGAATCGACAGCGATATTTTATTGACAATTTCTTGATATCTAGACGATTCTGCGTGAAGATATCAAATTCATCAGAAATACCATTACAATACAAACATATGCGGCGCAGTGGCTTGTTGCTTGGAATATTTAATTCTAATGAATGTAAAAAATTCAGCTACTCCCCAAAATTGAGTCGTAATCATGTTATACATTAGGTAATGACCTAATGACAGCCTGTTTTATGATTGTTGTCACAGTGGCTTGTCTAGGAGCAGTATGCGTGAAGTGTGAACTCATTGTAGTAATTTCGTTTTGCATCGAGACGGCCATGACACGAATGAGTCAAAAGGC
Source organism: Tineola bisselliella (assembly GCA_028551675.1). Taxonomy (NCBI): domain Eukaryota; kingdom Metazoa; phylum Arthropoda; class Insecta; order Lepidoptera; family Tineidae; genus Tineola; species Tineola bisselliella. The sequence continues at coordinate 85,955 of JAPWLS010002396.1, forward strand.
TATATAAGTACACTTGCCTACAATATGCTAATTTTATTATTAAAATAATAAAAAAGTGCTAACTTTTGTGTATTTATTTTTATTGTAATAAATATTCCAGAGGCCCTGTCACAGAGTTTTATAACAAAATCATTACAATCCTAGAAGTCAATTTTGTACTATGATTTTCACACAAGTCCTATTACAAGCAAATAATACCGTCGAGTATGTCAGTAATGTTAAACAAGAAATAATTATTATTTCAAATAAAAAGTGTGAAATTTTCTCGCAAGCAAGGAGGATATAGTTTTACTTTTGAAATTTAAAGCCGTTTATCCTAGCTAACACTGCAACTAAAGGACATATTGATTTAAAAACCTTACATTATTGTACTATACAACATTTAAAATAAGAGAAGTTAACAATAACAATCAATAATTGTATATAATTAATTCGGTGAATTACTGTCTACCTTTGATGTTCATGTAATTATTGAAATGGGAGGATTTTGGAACACCTTGACATAAATCAATTTAAACCAAATACATCTCGTTTATACAAACCTAGATATATTTTATAGCTAATATGGAATACTACATATCTCTGATTATAATACATTATGTCAACATTCGGATCTATATTGGATTTTTAAATAGAGGCGACATATAGTAGATAACAGCATTGTCATTTTTTTGTCTGAAAAAGCCGCTCTTGCTATCTGTTTGAGGGTAGACCATCCAGATTGATAGAGTAGTAGTTATTGAATCATCTATGGAACTTCACGATCATGTTTGTTGTATTATTTTTTTGTTTGCACATAACATTACTTTTTATTTATATAGCATCGATTGCCAATAACTGGTGTAGAACAAAAGATTGCTACAGTTTTCATGACATGAATACGAGAACACGTTATTATTTAGATTACATTTGACTCGTGCGGTAAAGGTAAATAGAATTTTGGTTTATTAAGTAATTCCACGGGGAATAATCAGTTTTAGCAAGCCCTTTATCTTATTTAATTTTATTTGTAACAAGCAATACATGATAAAATGTATTACGTAAGTATACTATATAATTTATTAAACAATTTTTGTAATGAAATAAATCATTTAACAATAATACATTTGATAGGATATAACGATTTAACCCTTTTAGAATACAGAAAGAGAACGAACAGCCGTGTAACAAGCTTAAAGGAAATACCACCAAAATGTCATTATTTTGATCAATTTGAATATTTAATGTACGTGTTAATAATGCGTACATTCACCCTATAAGGGTTGCAGTGAATATTTCATTTGACAAGTAAACAGGAGATTTTTGGGCGAGTATTTCAACCTATTAAACACAATATGTTACTATTAGTTAGCACATTAATTATTTAGTTACCTATGTAATTAATAAAATATTATTTTAATAATATAATGTTGTCATATAATTAAAATTTATTTATGTTAATAATTGTCTTTAAAATTATTTATCATATCAAAAATACATATTCATACAATGTCCTGACCCCAAACTAATATTAATTAGGACAATGACAACAGAAATACTAGTTTTAACTAAGATTAAAAACAGTTGAAATACTAACCCTTTGATTTACAGGTGTGTTTGCATTCGGCTACCGGCCCTTAACCTTCGTGTGAATGACTTTGTCGGAGTTTTATGTAAATATACCATTATTTTAGCAAAAGTCATCTAATTTTGAATGATTAATGTCCTTTATTTAATCACTTTTGACTGGAGTAAACTGATATTTTGTTTAAATTAGCTCTTTTTTAATAGGTGTAAATTAACTTAATATATTTTCGTAAAGAAAGCGGCGTGATTAATTTGCAGTATTAATAAGATTATTAATACCTGCATTTTAATTAATAAAATATTGTATGAAATTTTGCACTTAAATATATAAATAAACACCTTACTAATTCTTATTTAAAAAAAAACAATAACATAAATTTATATCAAAGTAGCTACTTTTTCGTAATTGAAAGTAACTGCCAAAAAATGTATAATTCCGTCACACTCGCATGCCTTGTATAATATTTCCAAGGTGTCTTATTTTCCAACAATAAAGTTCACGGCCCATACGATTTTAATGCATAATAAGCAGGTCTACAGTATGATAAAGTATACACTAAATTGTATGAAGTTTTGTATAAATTTGCGCATTTTACGAAATTTCGTTCGATTTAAGACATATGTACTTATAACACAATCGATATATGAAATGAAATGAAAATCGTTTATTAGCATAGGCACTAAAGGCGTGCACTTGCTCATCGTTAGACTCTACCGTGACTTCGGAAAGGCGTATGTCGAGAATAATACCACAAGAAACTCGTCAATCATAGCCTGTACGTAAAATAATAATAATAAAAAAAAACTGAATTTTAACTCAGAAAAAAAGTGAATAACAATTTATAAATCAGATTACACAGTGGTTACAATAAATGTCAAATTAATAACATATATGTATAATGTATATAAAATACATATAAAAGTTATAGTGTTGTCTTAGGTTATTTACGAACAGTGGGCTTATCACGAATTTAGTCTGGCTTTCGAATCGAGCTGTCACAAGTAAAACGGATCCGTTAGCAATCGGGATCATGAATTTTTACTAACAACTAACGAGCACCAGCAATATATCAAATGAACGAAAGATCGAGACGTTCGAAAATTAACAAAAAGTAGTATTATTATTAGTAAAATATTGTAGTTCTAAATACGCACGCGGTGGCGCTGCTCAAATTTCCATACAAATCTCTTGAAGCGAACTCGGTTCGAAAGCCAGACTAAAATTCGTGATAAGCCCACAGTATTTAATTATATAGTTTCGATTATTCATCGCTTTCTAATGGGTTTATTCGCTATTATTTTACTGTAGTAGCTGTAAGGAATATTCTAAAATAATAATATAAAACTTTTTCTTCTTTTATTAAATGGCTTCTGGTGTTTTATAAAGACACAGATTTACGCATAAAACCGATACAAAACTTAACTAATATAGGTAAAGAGGAATATGACCCAAAAAAAAATTTTTTAGTCAAGATGAAAATAGTGGTTTTTTTATTAGTTTTTAAAAGCCTATTTATGTACTAAATAAACCTCTTACAGTTTTTATTTGTTATGAAAAAACTAAGTACATATTAAGCTCGTAAAATCTATTAACAGAAAATACCTCTTCAATGTGTAAACATTAATATATGTATTGTTCTGTGGTATTTTTTTTACGAATTATAATTCTCATGTACTGATGACATTATCCGGTAAATAAACATGGGTAAATCCACATTTTGAATTTTTCCTCAACACGCTTGAGGTTTCAGAACGTTCCCCATAAATATTTAACGTTATGTTTAAGAGTATTTGTTTCTCTGCGAATAAAGTGTTGGCTACAATTGCGTATTATGATATTAATATTATAATATGTACTTTTATTTAAGTGAAAATATACTTGTAGGGAATCGGGACAGTGGACTGTATGGTCTCCTTGTAATAATGATAGACGTAGTTTCTTCTCGAGGTTTATTCACAAAGAATTTCTCGCATCGTTGACAATCTTCACTAACGGCGATTTTCTTCATAAACGACGATCTTCATAAACGGCGATAATCTTCAGCAATCGATGGTATTTTCCAGTCTTCAGTTCGTATGTCTTCTCGTGTTAAGCTTCCGATCGATACTGCCTTTCTCTGGGCCAGCGGCGTGCTTTTATTCGCCCGCTGGCGGCGTAGGACCAAGCGGTCGTAGCCCGTTCTCTCTGGTGGGCGCGGCCAATTCCTTTGTTCGGCGTGCGGGAGTAGCGCGCTCTGTCTCAGTGCGTGGTGGGGATAGAGGCTCGCGGGTGTACCGAGCTGGCCGTGGGGGAGAAGCGGGACGCATTGCCTATCTTATATTTAATATTTACAATTTGTATGCGTCCCGATTCTTAACAATACTAAAACATAGGGGGTAATGAATTCTTTGAGGCACTGATGAATATCGCACGCAATTTCTTGGTTATTTGTTGTAGAAATATAGATTGTGAAATACAGGACTTGCAAGCGCCATCTATCGGTCACTAGCAACATCGTTACACAACTTTATCTAAGCTGGAGTCTGTAACAGTGTATAGCAAAACAAGAAAATGCCTTTCAGTTTGAGGCTCCCTACCATTCGCATCTTCTACTAATGTTGAACAGTTATTGGATTATAATTTTCCTGCCCCGTGCGAAGGGTAGACAGAGGAAAATTTAGCTTATGAGTTTCCTTTTATATACAATTTGGTGTGATGTTTTATAATGCGGTCTTAGGTTATTTGCAATTATAACAAGTACTCTTAATACCATAATACCTAAATATGAACAATCTCTCTCTTGGAGATTATTAGGAATCCGATTTCAATTTTCAATTTGAAATAAATAATTTATTTTCGTATCACAGCTGTCTTACTATGGAAGCGTGACATCATCCGTAACATAGCAGTAAAATGGAACAACGCTTCAATAAATTCCGGAAGAAATTACAAGATTGAAGAGAACTTGTGAAACAATTGTTAGAAATATGAAATTCAAATGCAAATTCATTTTAACAGGAGATATTATATTATGTTTCTATTTTATACTTTAGCTAATATTTTGGAGTAAACAGACTGATGTTGGTTATTAGTCTGTAGCAGGGGTGGCCAAGCTCCGTGATAGCCACAATTAAATACGTATTTAAAAGGTATTAAAAAACCGTTGCACTTAGTCTTTCATATTTGTTGTCAGTAATTTAAAAGACATTTTGAAACACATACGGAACGATAATAATTTTTTAAAATATAATAGCACAAAAATGAAAAGGGAACTCGGGTACATTTATCGAGAGCCACAAATAATCCTTCAAAGAGCGTAGGTTGGCCACCCCTGGTCTGTAGGCTTGGATACCTAGTGCGTCACTGATAGGTTCGCTTTCGATTTGCTCCACGCTAAAAACTTTTCACATTTACGAAACAGCTGCGTTGCCACCACTTTTGAGGTTTATTCGGGATTAGTTTAGAAATAGCCGGGTTTAACGCGAGTCCGCTTTAATAACCGGATTTCATCAAACAGCATATCGACGGATATTTTCAGAAACTTCTCAATTTCCTTTGCAATTAAAAATCTTTAATGTTTCAATTCAAATTTTTTCTTTTTTTTCCCTCTTCCTTACATCTATTTGGTTCTTCTTTTTTATTTTTATGTATTTTTGTAAATTTATTAGTAGTGTAGTATCTATCCCTTTATCACCTTGAGCATGCCGTCCTATCCTATAATTAAAATTTCATTTAGTTTATATAATAGTAGTCCTTCTTATAATATGTAGTTTTAATGTAATTTTGTAGGTAGGCTTTATAAATAAATAAATTCCAAGCTAGAAAAAGAGTAATAAAATAAAAACAAATTAAACAAAATATCAAATCATAATTATGGTAAAGGTACGAATGTTTTCATCGAAAGTACATATAACAATAATAGTAATTTTTTGTATATTGTATTAACTTGTTTGGTTTCTTAACTGACGTATTTTTGACTTTCCCTTTGTATGCATAAGGAAAACATCATAAAATTTGGATCAAAAAAAACTTCACAACAAATTGAGTCTCCTTGAGGTTTTACAAAGAAAAACCCGTGGCTTAGAATTATCCTCAGGGAAAAATACTGTTTCGTTTGTTGTACACGATATGAATAAGGTACTTAAAATTATTATTCGTCTTAAAAATTATATACCTACCCACCTATGTTTTTCGGCAGTCATAAATCTAAGTTGACTTTTAAACCTCTCAACTGCTCTTTGAATACTAAGTTCTAAGATTTTTTTTAAAGATAAAAATATAGATCGGAATTTTTTAAATGGTTTTCAAAGTTTTAAAAATATTTTAAACATAATTAATTTAAAAATCTTAATAACAAACTAGATTGGATACATCAATATCGAACTGTTTAAAAAGTTTGAACAATATCATTTAGCTTATAAGATTTTAGTTTATTATTATTATTAATATCATTTTAATTATGTTGGAAGTTCTTTCTTGTTGTTGGAAGGACAATCCTTTTTAGGGTTTCAGCTCCAGAAGCTGCTACCGCAATTCTTTTTGAAGTAAAACTTCTTTACGCACGTTTTACTTGGAGAGTAAGCTGGTAAATTCGTGACGAGAGCGTTACGAAAAGTGTGATCGAGCGAGGCGAACGGAAGTTGAGAGGGAGATATAAGTTGGTGAAGATAGAAAGAGAGAGAGTTTCGTTTCGTATATTATTGTAGGGGCAAGAGAGAGAGAGAGAGAGAGAGAGATGCTACCACACATTTTGTTTCTCTCTTTCTCTCATAGCGTAGTTACATTTTTTATTAATACTTCAATTTTGATAGACATGACAATAGTCTTTTAATAAGATTATAATAGTCCACTAATATAAATTATAAATAATCTCCATCAAATTAGACACTATAATTTGTTGAAATGTAAAGTATTTATACGTTATGTGCACAAACTAAATTCATTATATTTATTGTCTTAGTTTGCCACTAATTATTAATTCAAATTAAAACATTTTAAAAATATATTAAAACAAAAACATTAAAAATAATAAAAACATGTTTACGTCTCAATACTAGCATGTGACCAGAAAATTAAAAGTCGACAATAAACAAATTAAATATTTCGTATATATATCTACGATTATAATTTTATAAATTTTATTTATAGTTTAAAATAAATACCTTTTCATGTCAAAGAAAGAGCCGCATATGTTCAGGAAATCATTGAACCAGAAAACACAACCTTCGATTTCCCACTGGAATTGTAAAGACATGAATTTAAATATAAGCGTAAACTTTTATTTGTCTTTTACGTGATGTGATGTTGTTCAACTAGAAATAACAGAATCAGGTATTAATACAAAAAGGACTTTATCCTTAAATATTAAGTTCAAAACTTTATATATTAGTTTGTATATATATATATTTATTATATTGTCAGAAATTCCCTACCTTCCCCTTTCTTTTTTTACCCAACCTGGTGTGCGCAATTATGTATAGTTAATCGGATTGTTGATCGGTCCCACAGGACAAGCCTGGCCTAGTATGGGAACCACCGGTGAATCCTTTATGTATAAACTTAATTTTTTTATTTTTTACTTATTTACTTTTAGTAAATGGGGTCCAATAAAGCGCTTTTACTCGTCAATACATATACAAATATAAATATAAATGAAATAAATTTATTAATTTAATAATTATCAATTTGATTTCGCTGCTGTATACTGGCATTGTCCACTTACATACTAATGTCACAATAATCTTACTATTTAAACGAGCAATTCTTGTATATTTATTTATTTATTTATATATATATTTATGTGTAATCAGGATCTCGGAAACGGCTCCAACGATTTTCATGAAAGTTACAGATTAGGGGTTTTTCGGCCCACGGAATCGAATTATCAAGGTTCCAGGTCCGAGAAAAGCTCGGTTCCCAAGATATAGGATGGGCATGTCTCTTGGCAACGGTTTTGTTGATGACGTTTGTCAAAGCAAAAAAATACAAACATACTTAAGAAGCAAATATTCCTAATTAAACAATATCACTTTGTTTTGCTCAATAAAGTATCCAGCGCTTCCCAAATTTGGTGACCCCGATGTGATGTCAACCACACAAGCACAAGATGAACAAATTAGCGGCGTCTCCAAAATCACATTGAAATTGCCACCGTTTTGGAGAGCAGATCCAGATCTATAGTTCTTACAAATAGAAGCTCAATTTCAACTTTCAAACGTCAGAGCGGACAAAACCAGGTACAATTACCTCATCACTTCGCTAGACAATGAGACCATGCGAGAAGTAGCAGACCTATTAAGGCCCCCAAAAACACCTACATATGAAAGTCTCAAAGAAGCGCTGATAAAGAGATGCTCAGCGACAGACGAGCAGAAAATCAAAAAATTAATAAGAAGAATGGAATTGGGTGACACGAAACCATCAAAATTACTTTGAGAGATGCTACTACTCATTTTCTGAAGCTTTACATTGACGAACGTGTTCATATTTGATAGCAACTCGCCGTCCGTCTCTATTATGGTTTTTCTACTCCTCAGTAGATTGCGGAATTCCTCGTATTTCTTGCGCGGAAAGCAAAGAAGAGGTGTTTGATTTGAGGTTACAAAAACAAAAAACCGAGCCAAGCTCGGTCAACCAGGTACTATATAATAAATCTACTATGATGTAGAAGAATAGCTGCTGTATAGGGGCATTGTCATCCTATTGTATACCTAAGGGTAAACATAAAATGACATAGATTATGTCCAAGCTTTTTTATCAGTAAGATATTCATCTAACAAATTATTTAAACAAAGTATTATTGTTATTCATTTGACATAATAGCAAAAATTATTTTACGTCATGATATATAACAATACCTGACGTATAATGGAGTAATATTGCCTTATTAACAATCTATAAAGTAATTCTGAAACGCCCTCTGAAGTGTGTGGGTGGTAACATAACATCCACTCGGGAACGTTCGCGCCATTAGATTGAAAAAAGTGACAATCGGGGAATGCAATGCAGAGGGGGGAGAACTTTTAACAAGTGTAAAAATAGCTAAATATTTATAATAAGAAATATTCAAAATCATACTTAATGTTTTGGCTGTTCAATCTTATATAATAGCATATTGAATCTGTTATATGTACCTACCCACATTTCATTCATTTCATTTACATACTGTGTGATATACCCATCAATTTGTTATATGTACATGAAGTTCCATTATTGTACGCGTAGGTTGTAAATAACAGACGCATATATCGCCTGACCTAAAATCCTAGTTTAATTCTTTGCAAAAAATATAAATAGAAAAGGGATGCGAAGGTCGTCGCAAAACTTCTATAATCACATCCAATCTTTGTAAAACCTAAAACGAAAAAAACAGCAGAAAAAGCTTTTTCGGGTGATTTCATAAGAAGGGCTTTTTGACCTTTGTCAGTTACGATTTCTATAGAAGAAGAAAAGGCAATCAGCTTCCTACAAGCCATCATAAACGAGTAAAATTATAAATCATTTTCGACGTTTTAATTTTGACGTTTCAATATAAAACTTCAAAAGCATAATTACCGATTGAAAATCTTTACAATATTACGTTAAATAAATAAAAATTCATCATTAGAAAGAGTAATTATTTTGATGTAGGGAGCATCGATGAAAATTGAGCCTTTACTTCATTAGATGTGAAAATTTTTAAACTTGGATAACTTCGATAACATTTTTAATCTCAAATTTTAATTTTATTTAGGTGAAAAAAAAAAAAACAATAGAGAATCGTGAAAAGCGTAGATTTGTTGTCTCTGTCTATATCCTCTTTAGGCTAGAAATACCTATGTTATAAATGTTTGACATATTTAGTTTGTATTCTAATATCATATTAACCGAAAAAATAGCCTTATTAAATACGTAAAAAGTTACCGCTAATAAAATGTACTAATTTTAGTAATATTAATTTAAGACTTTATGTGATTAATGTCATCGGCCATTTCAGAAACGTTGTAGCGATGAGCTTACGGCTGAGTCGTTTGTCACATTTTTAACTTTTATTTAAATTAATAGTAATGTATATAATCGTATGTATGTATATTAAAATCGTCAAAAATGGTTAGTATATACTATTTTTTTAATTAAAAGTCACATGGCATGAAGTCTGACTCGTGGCAAATAGTTTCAAAAAGTAATTAAAAACATCATTAAATGTCGCTGTCATAAAGAGCTCGTATAAATGAGGCAAAATTTGCAAGGGATAATCTTGTTAAATCTAATTTACAGGATGTACTAAGACTCGAGTGTGTGTATGTGTGTGCGTACGTGTGTGTGTGTGTGTGTGTGTGTGTGTGTGTGTGTGCGTGTTTATTCGATTTTGATCGGCGTAGGCACGTGAGGTCGCATGAATAATTTGTTAGATATCTAAACAAATAAAAACCTTTCAATATTTGTCTAATATCTTTAGGGAACCTAGATAAATTTACTTACTAATAAACCTATTTTATAAATGGAAACTTTTAGTAATTCATTTTAACTATATTATTATATTAAACCTCAAATACTAGCTACTGATGTCTGATTTCACAAACATTATATCAGATGTAAGTTATAACAATAAACTTAGTCGTGTTTCAGGATTGCAATTAAACGAACCTTACCAGTGTACACTACATTCATTTCCGTTATTTTGGCACAACAGAAGCGAGTTCTGCCTGCTAACATTTCCATTTGCTAGCAGATGTCTCCGCTCATAGACAACGCCCTTGTTAAACATCAGACAGAATGCGGTCACACACAACAATTCTATAATTCTAAAATCTATGTTTTAGAAAAAGAGGAACAAAAATCAGTTTCTAATATTTATTCCAAAATCGAATACCACTTAATAAAGAAATGAAGAATCATTCTTTACCGGTTCAAAGTAATAAATCTTTACCACACGGTTTCATTTAGGGAATAAAAAATGTTCCTGATAAAAATTTATGGACTTCCAAATGGAAGTATTCGATTTGATCGCACGGGGAAGTCGGGTCGGTGAATTACAATGCCATTTAAAAATATGATTCGAATTTTTGATTGTTTCGTTTAATGACAGCAGGAAAGACGAGTTAATGGCATATAATACGACATTTATTTAGAAATATTAACATCAACTGCTAGAGGCTGGCTAGAGAACTACATATGTATGTCGTGCTGCTTAAAAACAAAACCTTCAGAATTATTTCCACAATAATATAATCGTTTAATGTCTTAAGCAGAAGTCCCTGCTGCAGCAAAGAGAGATCTGTAGTAATAGTCATGAAGTTGGAAGATTGGATAAAAGCACGTGGATCAGAAAATTGCTCCATTATTTATAAGTGGACTTTAATATCATCAATATGTATGTAACTTCTGGCATAAACTCACAAGCGATAGTAGAAAGTTTAGATTACATTGTAAAGGGAAATATGAAGACAAATATTGCCAAATTGGAATGTGTACTGCAATGATACCTTCAAGTGTAAATACAAAGGTTTCAAAGTAAATATAACTCTCACATATCTCTATTAGTATTATCTTTGTGTATTTAATCTCAATAAACTTACAATAAAAGTGAAACTATGTAACCAATAGATGACATTTTTAAAGTAATCTGAGATATGACAACTCTTTTAAGTATTGTCACTGGGAAATTTATTCACAATCATTCATATAACGAATATGCGCCAATCTCATAAACAAGGCAGATTACTGTCTTTCTATACATAGTCTAGGTCCTTTAACAAAGTCGAAACTAACATTGCATCAATTATTAATTATATTTATTTTAAGAAATAGGAATGACTACAAAAAATACATAATATACCTATAAACATAAAACAAACATAACTTATAATTCTATTAAAGTCAAACACAAAATATATAGAAAAAACAATAAACCATTAAAACAATAGTTATCTTAATGCTAGTTTCTTAATGGGTGAACGATTCTGCGTAAAAATATCAAATTCATCCGAGATGTCGTTATAATACGAACACATGTGGCGTAGCGGATTATTATTAAAACTATTGTTTATCACAATCTTAAATACCAACCAGAACAACTTGGAAAACGCAAACGGAACGTCTAGCCAACAATCGGTTTTCCCAAATTTATCCATTGCATCTGCCTAACCCTGTTCACACACATTAACCAGCAGTACGATATTTAGGGCAATGTACTTATGCCCTACAAAGCTCGTAAGGAAAGTCGAAGACGTTATGGTATGCCATAGGAGAGATCACTTTCTATGGTCGACGGTTTCAAGGAATTCCGTATTAGTTGACAATAATTATTATTACTTATTTAGTTCTGGAAAATTCCAGAATTGAAAATGGAACAATATATGCTTTTGTTTATTTTCAACGATCAAAAATCATTGGCATTAAATATTTTAACCTAAATCTTCGTGTTGAAGAGGCAAAAATTTAACATCGAGTTAATAATGATCATAATTACGAACCGTTCAACTGCTTCAGGCTTTTAAAGAAAATTACTGGCGCACATTTATTACTTTTGAAGTACTAAAGGACCACAAAATACCTTCCAAGAATTAATATTGCATGGTGAAGTTGAAATATCAAATTAAGATTTTGAGTGTGTAAAAATTGTTTGAGATAATCGTTAGATTGTAAGGTAAATTGTTTTAATGTACTTGTGTATTTTATTACTATTATACATGATATACAATGAAATTATAATAAAGATCGCAAAATAAAACCAAAACCCTTGCTAATTAGGTAAATATAATGATACAAGCTCGTCATAATATAAAGTCAAAGATGTATTATTTGAATGTTAGCAATTATATTTTGATCTAGGTCATAATTAATAGATAGAACACAATTATAGGGATTCAGTTACGTCTAATTAAGGCAGATTATCTATACAGAACTAGGCATTCTAGATAAATTTAATTATTAATCACAAATTCTCCAGACGGTTGGGATTAAGAACATAGGGCATATAGACGGATTCACTTATAAATAAATTTCAAACTAGTAGACTGGCTTATACAGAGGTTCCCAATCTTTTCTGTGTGGCCGTTCTCATATTAGACAAAAATAATTAGAACGCCCAGAAAGTAAAATAAAATAATGAATTATAATTATTATTTAAAGGAAAACTATACCAAATTATAGGCACATAAAAATTAATAAGGAACACTTCCTCGTATAAACATTTTCCAATTATATACCACGGCTCCATATTTTGATTATTTTAAGGCCCTTAATACGTCGATAGGGTTACAACTTCCCACATGGGTATTTAGTGCCCAAAGGGAAGCCATAGTGCTGCCGTTTGTAATCCAAGGATTAAATTAGCAAATGTTTTAGTTGTATTTTAAAGAAATCATCGTTCAGGAGCTAAGTTTATCGACATATCGGCATAATGCAGACGCATCATGAACTGGGAAGCAATTAAGTGTTTCAATGTCAAAGTACATGAAGCGTGTAAGACCGGTTACTAATGATCCGTATTTGGTCTGTGACGTCACGAGAGGGAGCGCTAAGTGGTAATTGAGGTTTTTTCTTGCGCAAATCATGAGCCTTAATTATGATTTGGAAGCGTGGTAACGACAACGAGGGTCCATCTCGAGCTGCGCCCGCGCTACATTTCGCAAGCCTCTGCAATATTGCTGCTAGTATTCACTCGACCGTCATTTGCGACGCACGCGGTTCGTACCGGACGGAAATATACAATAGTTCGACGCGCGAAAAATTTGAATTTGAAATAAGAACTTTTTAATATAACTATTTTATTGATAAATCAAAGCGATGTGTTAGTTGCTAAGTTTGTGATTTTTTTTGATATTTTTTTGGAAAATCATTGGAATTACAACATCGGAGGGCAGTAGTACCGGTAAGCCTTCAAATTTGACATTATAAGAGTGAAGGGTCCGGCGCGTTTTGCATTTGTTGAAAGCGTAAACAATTGAGATTCGACTCGTTGAATATTTGCGTTAACGTTGCAAATTTGTAAACTACGTAATGAATTGTTAGGACATTAAGTTGAATTGTTTTTATCACGATTGGTTTTAGTATGCATCGCACTGTCGCAACTTTGTGTTAATTACAAACTTTTTAACAAATAAAAATACACGACGATTTTTTATTTATTACAAATAAAATAAATATATTGTAATGAAATTTCGTAACTTGTTAATTTAATATGGTTTCAACTTAAATAAACTTAGTTTAATATTTAAATCAATATTTATTTAATTATTTACTAATAATAAACAATCCTCAGTTTTATAATTTAGTTTTCTTAGAAATATACAAATTACTTAAAACTTTAACTAATTTTATGGTACCTATTGAATACCTTTAAGAAAAATAGCAATAAACTTAGAAATCCACAAGTGACAAATCTCACCACATAATATCGAGATGAAATTTCGTTTATAAATTAAATACTTAAACACTAAAATAAATCTTTATAAAGAAATTCTTCAAAGAATTCTTCTTTTTAAAGAAATTAGCCAAAAATACACCTCGTATCAGATAATTCATTTTAACACTAAGACGGAACCGGTCATTTGACCTGCTAAAATATATTATGTTTATGTCTTGTTGATAAATCTGACTCATCATTACTGTAGGTAGACAAATTTACCCTTCTTTCTAGTGTTATGAAATGAAATGAAAATCGTTTATTAGTACAGGCACTAAAGGCGTGCGCTTGTTCATCGCTAGACTCCAGAATGGCTTCGGAAAGGCGTATGACGAGAAGAAGACCACAAGAAACCCGTCAAAACTTAATATACGTAACAACAGTAGTCAAGGGAACGACAGTTTTACCCGATAATTATATTCTCGAGGTCCATATCTACACGGTGAAACGGTTCCTTAAGGGTAAACCGTGGATTATGGAACACTGTTTCCGCGAATCCGAAGTGCCTTTTCAATTGCGATGACTGCTGATTTGTGGGTAGCAAGTTAAATATTTAATATATTTTTGTCATTCAATATGGTTGAAATATTAAAAACCTGAATAAATAGTAAGTTTGTGACAACCCTAAACGTTAAGACAGCCAAGCTACTATTGTGTAAGAGAATAAGTGTAGTAACATCAAAATCTCGGTACCGCCTGTCCATTCTAACATTTATTTTAATGAGTGTTCAAATGTCAAAAAGAAAAAAAAAGTAGTCTATGTATAACGCTTACATCACTTAGTTATTTCTGTTAATAAATTTGTAATACGTTATTTACCTATAGGTGCCTACTTACTGAAGTAATTATTTACTAAAACAATTTTATTTAAAACTAGCTTTTGCCAGCGGCTTCGCTCGCGTTAAGAAGTATTATTATTAACTAGCTGTTGCCCGCGGCTTCGCTCCCGTTAAAAAGTATTATTATTAATTAGGTATAGTTTTTGCGGCTTTGTTTTTGTTTAGCGTGTGTAAAAACGTCTTCATCACAGTAACTCCAATCTTTAATTTCAGTTCAATCAGTCGAAAATCTAATAAGATTTATACAAACTTTCATCCCCTATTTTATCCCCTTGGGGGCAGAATTGATCAAAATCTTTTCTTAGCGGATGCCTACGTCATAATATCTACCTGCATGCCAAATTTCAGCCCGATCCGTCCAGTGGTTTGGGCTGTGCGTTGATAGATCACTAAGTCAGTCAGTCAGTCAGTCACCTTTGAGTTTTATTTATTATTAATTAGGTATAGTTTTTGCGGCTTTACTTTTGTTTAGCGTGTGTTTAAAATTGATAAAGTGTCATCCCCTATTTTATCCCCTTGGGGGTAGAATTGATCAAAATCCTTTCTTAGCGGATGCCTACGTCATAACATCTACCTGCATGCCAAATTTCAGCCCGATCCGTCCAGTGGTTTGGGCTGTGCGTTGATAGATCACTAAGTCAGTCAGTCAGTCACCTTTGAGTTTTATATATATAGATTACGAATCATAAACAATTAATTTCATCGTAATAAAATAAAAAAATTCAACTAAAAATACATTACAAAATAAATCGTTTTATTAATTAACCAAATTATTAGTTTCCTACGACACTTTATTTCCACTTTAAATTTTAGATTTTCCATGTTATTTTCTGATAACGTTTATTTTGAAGTTATGTTTAATTACGCACCTGTAGGTAAATTATATATATTTTAAATATTGTTATATGCTTTGAAAATATGAGAAATTTAATTAAAGAAACGAGTAGACCTTGCCAATACGTGATGGAGATTCGCCTCCTTAAGCCAGCATTAAGATATTATGTATTCTAGCTTTGATATTAGGCGAAGTAAGGTCATATGTCTGGGTATTAAAAATGCATCAACAAAAAAAATCGAAATGACATTTAAACCGGATCAAACATGCCATCTATATTTTTAAAATCAGGTCTGTTAATATGATATACCAAATAATTATACATATTTATGTATAATACGTTTCTACGTTTTATTTTATTTATTAACTTTTGTTATCATTATTATTTTATGGGTTTCCTAATTTAATTTGTATGTTTAATAAAATTGAATATTAAGTACAATTGTGTACAATTACTGTTTATTTTATTAATTATGATTCGTCTTATCCTATTATTAAAATAGTATTTATAAATAAGTATTATATAAATATATATAAAAATATAAATATAAATAAAATAAAACTTAGTTCACACTAAAGTCCTGAACGAGGTAAGCAAATATTATTCAACGTGAATTCTTTGTACATACCAATTTCCCGATATGTGGTCGGGTCTATGACTCTTCTCAAACATGCACATCGATTCACTCTTTGTGAGTAGACCCCCAATCTGACCAAGAAAACTCTTCTTAAGACGTCTCCCTCTCGACATTATGTGTAGTTATTTTATAATGTTTTAAAACTTTTTAACGATTTTAGTGTATATTCTATAATAATAATAATAATAATAAATCATTTATTGCCACAAGAGACTAGATATTACAATTGAACACATACAAAACACGAAGTTAGAGTAATTGACGATTTTATCACTAAAAGTATTTTTTTCCAGATAACCAATTGTCATAGGAGAAATAGTGTCTGCTATTTTATTATTATTTTTTAAATTTATTTACTTTTAGTAATTGGGCTCCAATAGAGCGCTTTTACTCGTCAATACAAATACAAACATAAATGAAATAAATTATTACATACAATGAATTTGATTTAGCTGCTGTATACTGGCATTGTCCACTTACCTACTAATGTCATAATAATATATAATAAATCTACTATGATGTAGAAAAATCTAAATTAATAGCGGGTAATACAAATTAGTAGGTACTACGATACTTAATTTAAAAACAAAACAATAAAATAGAATTAAAATAAATAAACAAATAAGATAAGTACGTATATGACGAGATATCTCGACGGATATTCGGCTTCAATCATATGCACAATGCACATGCATGGTGTAATTATAGCGAAACCATTGAACAATAATACCGCATTCCGCTAGTGAATTGCAGCTTGCACAACCTGATGTAGACACTATCTCGAAAACGACAGTTGACACATGCAACTGTAGTTTAGGTGAAAGTAACAAACAATTAACTTGAATGACGATGGTTCGAGCAGGTCGTTTCGCTTTCAAAAAGAAGATTCGATTATCTAAGCTTTGACATAAATAAAATCTAGTTCAAAATAATACGCGGTTTGTTTTACAATTTCAAAATTATATGTTCATTTCCAATTACATCTAGTTCGGCCATCAACCTTCCATATTATTACAATACAATTGTTCTACTATTCTAAAAGACATAATGTGAGGAAATAACATTATTATTATTGTTTTGTTTGTTGATAATAATTTACTAAAATCTTTACACGCTATGCTATAGGACGTTTAAAATTCAATAAAATGTTTCATTGGAATACAATTTAAAGTCAATATGTAGCTACTGTATATTTATAAGACGTTATCACGTTTATTTTGATAAATTCGATTCGAATTTTGAAAGCACTGCAACCATCGTGATCACGCTAAGAAAATATTTGCAAATCTTTCGTTGGATTCAATTATTCAAAATAACACAATACTAAGCTCAGTGAGTTAGTGTAAGCTCCTTAATAACAGCTTGAAAAGATTTAAAACAGGGCTGGGAGTAGGTATTTTATATGGTTAGATTTAAGACAAAGTAGTCGACAAGATATGACTGCAAATACTCGATTATTACGATAGATGTTAAGAAATAAATGTCATTACTCAACGAGTATTTGAATTGCAATTTGTAATGTTTATTACGGCAAACTTATATAAAAAAAATAGCAAACGTGCTGTCATTTGCCTCGTTTTACTGTTTTATTATCTTAGTTTATGTTTTTTACGACAACATAAAACGTGGCTTCAATTGAGAATACATGCAAATTATTTGTATTTGTACACGCGGCGATTTTCAAATGGATACAGTTTTTGTAGGCACATAAGCGGTGTCGTGAAGGACAAAGGAGATATCTGCATCCCTTTCACACCAGTATTCTGTACATGCCTTAGCTTCAACAAATGAATGCAAGCGACTCGATAGACATATAGTTATCCCTTTCTAATGATTGTTTCAGTCCAAAGTCCAATCTGTATCCAATTGAAGGTTGTCGTTTGTACATTGAATAAATGTTAATACTGGAGAAGATGCTAGGATGACACATTGTTAGGATGACAATATTAGTCCAGCGAGCCAATGCGATTTAGTCAGTCATTAGCGCTCTCAATGGTATGACGTGTTTTTGTCATTTATCCCATTTATCCACTATTCTATCAGCAAGATAATTTAGCGACAAAAGGTTTCGTTCCCATAAAAGGAAGCATCGTCGTTATAGCAGAGTTACTCTTCAAATAAGAACTTAATTTGTCATCTTTAGGCAATAAACCTATTATTTATTTAATTATTTAGGTAACTCAAGTTCTATAAACTCCGTTAGAAGAGGTTTACTCTTTGGATGCAATCTAAATTTAAGTAAAGTAATTCCCTATTGTGAATAATATGTATATTTTGGTGCTTACTGTATAAATGAAGATAATCATGCTGTATATAGTATGTTTTGATTCTAGGCTGCATAAATCAAAGGATCTTGGAAATATCACGGACACGACCTCAAAACTAGTGTCATAATTTATTTATTTTGTTCTAAACATTGCAATGTTTTATATTTTAGTGACATATATTTGTCAATAATATGCAGTCGTGCTCAAATACGCAATACATTGTTTGGCGAAAAACTATGCAACTTGCATTTTGTTCCAACAAAAATATATTCAATATGACTTTGTAATTTGAATATTTTACACTCGATTTTCTTTAATATTCGTATAGTATTAGACATTTAAATAGTTCTGAAGAGTTTTTTTTCTTTTGGAGACAATAATATTTTGACTTGAAGTACATATGCATGGCTTAAGTTAAAGTGAGTAAATTTAATAAAATAGGTACCAGTGTAAAAAATCGTCGTAAATTTTTAGATCTCGAGGAAAAAATTACTCTTGGGTTTGGTTAGTCGGTTAAGGAATCTGTAGCTGACAATTGTGTATTTTTGATGTAATAAATCCTGACTTATGAGTTTATAAAAATGTTGTCTTGAATGACATGTAAGTAAGTTAAAAAATAATGTTTAATTCAAGTCGAAAAAAACTAGTTAATATAAAAAATAGACGCACCTAATTCGGTGATTCAACTTTATACAGGTTTAGTTTCGACACATAAAAAGCCTTTGTTTAAGACCTTGTCTAATTTGAAGCAAACGTTTCATTCTTCATACTAATTATATTAGCTTTATTTTTGTCTGGCGTTTCTGTTATATTGATTTAATTTTTGTTTATATAAATATATTATAACATTACTTGAAATCCATAAACAGAGACAAGTTAGTTTAGATCGGCAGAACACGTGGCTACCAAAACGTGGTTAGATAGATTACTTCGCGTATTGCAATTTAAAATGGTGGTACATTTCAGATTGGATAAAGTTACTTATTCGGGATATTATAAGTTTATCCTACTATTTTTTTTAAAATTTAATTCACTTATAACTTTTCTTCATAAATATTTATGTATGTTAAGTACCTATATATAATTATTTATTATTTTATGTAATGTATATATTGTGTATATTTAGTTATTATTTTCTTCACATTGCACCAAATATCACCGCTCAAACCGACAAAGATTAGCTGGTAGATAATGCCATTAAGCTTGCCTATGTGAAAAATTATTTTTTGCAATAAAGAATTTATTTTAATTTTATAGAGGTAGGTATATGGAATTTTTGAAATAAGACTAGACAGAAATTCTACATTTTACAGATCTGTTTTCGGGCGGAGTGCAATAACCGATACGTATAGGAGGGCTAACCTCTGCTTAACATCAGAAGAAATATTAAGAAAAGTAAAACGAGTAGCAATTTGTTTAAGCCGCCACTTAATAAATTAGTATTATAAATTGTTATTAAAGATTTTCTATATCTTTGATAAAGTCCAAAGAAATTTATTGTCCATATCATCGTATCAGATATATTAAAATTTTCCTTCGATGGCCCATTTATAAATTAATAAAATATGTAGTAATTATTTTGACAAAATGTCTGAGGACAGTATGAAATGACATTTGAAATGAAGCCATTTAAAATATTATCGATATATGTTAACTTATTGGAATTGCACATTGCCTTTACGCATTTTAATTAGTAAATTATATCGTTAATTGCAAACGATTTTATTTGTTAACTGTTTAATTAAGTAATAATGTATAGCGCGTGACTAATTATTTCTCATATGTTACAAAACACTTATTAATAATTATTATTTTATTTGTTTATTATTAAGAAATGCATCTCAACAATCAAGTCTGTTGAAAATCACTCAAGAGAACAAATGAAGCTGATTGAAACTCGTCAGACCCAAAATTATGATGCATATCCGGAAAAACCGGATGGTTGTCACAACCTTAATTTCGTAACCCGTTTTATACCCTTTACTCGCAACGGCCCGAAAGTATTGGATCTTTGGTCGCTCTGTGAATAAAGTTAGTAAATCACAATTCTTCTATAATTATTTAGTATAACAATTTTAATAAACAAATAATTAAAGAACAAAATGCCGTCAATATTAACCCGTGTGTCTAATCAATGTTCCCAGAAAGACAGCGACATTATTATTGATTCTCGAATTTCTTTTAGTTTTTAGTTGATATAATGTAGAAAAGATATAAATGCTTAGAAAAATAACATTATAACATCTAGCCGATTAGTAACATGCGACTCTTAAATGATTTACTTTTAATTAGGCAGGTACATGATTTAATGAATCAGACGGACATCCAATTTTCACTTCAAATGATTTGATTATCGGTCAGTGTATTTTAATTGCTGTTCGTTGTTAATTAGAATTAGATATATGGAACATGAGCTACTCCGCGTTATAAGTATATTCTAAAGTAGCCATTCTCAAAGTGTGTTCCGCGGAACCCTAGGACTAAAATACTGCAAAAAATACCTACCAAAGGGAGATTATAAGGTTACATCTAAATATTCCAACTAAATATTACGTAATATTACATTGCAATATGATTATTCATAAATACATATAAATCAGTTTTTTATAATTATATAAAAATCCTTCGCTAAAAAAGTTTGAGAACCACTGTTCTAAACGATATCATAGATAGGTCTAAGTACTATTAGAAAAAAAAATTAACTTCATTACTAGGACTAATAGCTAACAATAAAAAATGCACTAGGGTCTTACACTATAATATAGTACTGCGTCTTCTATTTGAATGAAAATTAGTTTTGTAAATATAAAAAACTGCTTTCTGACCACGTGCTCGTTGCACCTCATAGTTAAGATTCGTTGCGTACGTCATAACTGGTTTTGTGCGTGTGCGCAGCGAAATTGTTAAGTAATATCTCGCTTCCTAAACAACTTAGATTTGATGTTATAATTATAATTTTGTTAATAGTTCTTGATAGATGTATTCCGATATTACAAAGGGTAAAGGGTGGTTCAGGCGTTCCTCGTCTCAGTTGTCAACTATGGAATAATAGACTGTCTCTTTCCAACATGTACAACTTAATTCCCGAGTGAGTGAGCAAAGAAAACAACAAACAAGAAAAACTTTATTTTTCATGATGATACCGTGCGATTTGTCACTAGAAAAAAAACCCTATTAAATCTAAAATTACATTGAATAACGCACAAAATGTTTGATGCATGCACGTGCCAATTGTGTGTTTGGATACCAAAACAAAAACGATATGTTTAAAAAAAGGCAATGTTTGGTCAATCATAATAACAATAAGATCGGTTATTGAAAACTGATTCTTTAAACTACATTTGTACGTGTGAATGACTTCTATAAAAGTAGAACAATTAAAGGTTATAAATCTATAACAAAATTTATTTATTCATTTATTTAAAAATAATACCTACAAAATTACATTAGGACTACATATTATAAGAAAGGACTATAGTATAGATCAGCGGTTCTCAAACTTTTTAAAAAAACTGATTTATATGTATTTATGAATAATAATATTGCAATGTAATATTACGTAATATTTAGTTGGAACCTTATAATCTCCCTTTGGTAGGTATTTTTTTGCAGTATTTTAGCCCTAGGGTTCCGCGGAACACCACTTTGAGGATGGCTGGTATAGATGTTACATAATAATAATAAAAAAAGAACCAGATACATAAAGGAAAAAAAAACAAAGTAAATCAAAAAAAAAGAACACAAGAAAAATAATTTTCGGGGTTTAAAAATTAGAATTCTATTTTTGAATCTCCGAGTAGAAATAGGTCTGCTTGATTGTTTTACAAGCTCACATATGTTTAAAAATCAACAAATGAACATGTAGGTAGGCTGTAGGACGTATTAGTCATCAGTAGATCTAACAAAAAGTCAGCGACATTAGACACGTAGCTTTTATATATTTAACCTTCAGTCGTGATATCATGATTGAAATGTAAATATACCGACATAATGAGTGCCTATAGCCCCTATAAATTACCTGCTAAGTCATTCGCGTATAAGCGTGGATGAAGCTGGTATAGTGGACAGTTTCGCTGTCTGTGGCAACTGGCAAGTTATCTTAGTTTAACACAGCCATTCTCAAAGTGTGTTCCGCGGAACCCTAGGGCTAAAATACTGCAAAAAATACCTACCAAAGGGAGATTATAAGGTTACATCTAAATATTCCAACTAAATATTACGTAATGTTACATTGCAATATGATTATTCATAAATACATATAAATCAGTTTTTTATAATTATATTAAGGTTTTTTCTTTCGCCAAAAAAGTTTGAGAACCGCTGGTTTAACATAAGGTGAAATGTAGTCATATAGCATACCAGGATATTATAGAAACAGATACCTAAAATATATTAATTTAATAAATATTATTTGTGTTTTACTTATATTAATATTAATTTGAAATATTTATAATTTGTAAATACAACATTAAACAAAAATTCAATATTAGAGATGATTTTTACATCGTAAAGTAAGTTTATTGATTCTTGAAATCCGTTTGATTTTTTTCATTCTACAATAAAGATTTATTATAAGCGATTTAAAAAAATAGTTTGTTTTATAGACATAAATATTAATTTAATAATACTGAAGTCAAGTAAATTCTTTCTACATTTTTTTTTTCAAACAACATTTTTCATCTGGTATATTATTTTTTATTTTAATGATAATCTACATTTGGCTTAATTTTTAATTTAGATGAGTGTTAGAATGGCAACCTCTGCTTGTTTGGCAAATTAAATCGTTGCTTTCTTTAGTTAAAATATATTATGTTAAATAATATACAACAATAAGTAACAATACATTCGTCTATAGAGGTTAATGGCCGTTTAAGAAATATTGGTCTACTTTTTAAGAAACGAATTTGTCATGCGATTGTATTACAATGTAACGGTTGACAAAACAAATGAATTACTTATGTGAACTTTGTTACTATATCAATCTGATTTGTATATAACGGGTATAATTACGTTACGTTTTTGATAGTAATAATTATTCCTATATGAATCAAAGTTACAATACGATTAAACAAGTTAGCTATTCTTGTAACATCGACAAAAGTTATGCTTTATCATTTTGGAAAACAATCAAATCTAATTTTACATCTGTCAAAAGTGTTCATGAAACCAAAACTTAAGGCTGCTACTTAAAAATGTTAAATAAAACTATTAATTTGCAGTAGCTTACGTTGTAAGAAGTAAATATTACTGTAAATAACAGTTTATAAATAAAAGCATAATTTATAAATAATTGCTAAACTAAATAGTAATAAAAACAGATTTCCTCATACTTTAAAATCAGATAAATAGTTTAATCGCTCAACAACAAAACAAGCCTACTCGTAATGAATAATAATATTTTTTTTTACATACACAGATCCGGAATTGAAGTTTTGTAAACTGACGTAATCCGTAGATCCATATTTGATTTAATGCTATGTTTATAAGCATAGCGTAGATTCTGTAGTTTGATTGGTTGTGATATATTTCTTTGATTTTTAATTCCTTTACAGTCCTATAGTAGAAAAAAAGGTATTTATGATAAAATATAAACACAACGACTATTAAATAAATCTCCACAAGAACGTAAACTTCGCGATATAAATATTGTAGACAAACAATGTTCTTATCTAGTAATTTTAAAACAGTTGAATTCTTAGTGTTAAAGTCATGCACTAACTATCAAACAAGTTGGTAACATGTGAAATTAATATAGGTTAATATAAATTCAATGGGCTTGTAAATTTACTATTGTTTGAGATAACTGCATCTATGCCCATATACATATGTATCTATATATAAATACATAAGTTTGTTTAAAACAATTGTATATTGCATGTTAGGAACATTAGCGCCTGAAAATTCTATATTTTAAATATTACTGATAAATGAATTCCGAGCGAAACGTATTCAATTGTTTTTAGTTCCCTTTATAAATAGTAATAATAACAATAAACTACGCATATAGATTTACCTACATTTATTTATATTCATTCTTATTTACCGACAGATTTTTCCATAATTTGAGCACTAAAAATAACATTTCTGTATTGCTAATAAATACATATTTTTATTTGTGTAGGCATGGCCATGACCGCGATAGTGACGTGTCTCCCATCCATTACATTTTAACTCTTATGTAATTTTTGCAATGACACCTATTATATAAGATGGGGCATTGGATCCTCCCACATTTAAAAAAATCGCAGTTCGTTTTCTGCTAGTATTATCGTCCGGAAAACAATTTTGTCTTGGGCAACAGGACCTACACTAAATGTGAATGTAGGTACATAATTAATTTGATATCTCATACAGTACCAGCCTTTTGAAATGTTTTAAAAATAATTAAATTTATTATTATTATTTTAAGTAGAAAATTACTTCGTAATTGAGCACCAAATATCTTGAAATTTAAAATTAAAACTCCTTTTGAATTGTATTAAATTTCATTCACTAAATGTGTGATTTGTTGGAGGTTAGGACCAGTAAAATGAGAACATGAAACTTTACTAGTTGTTAACTCGAGGTGAGACAGATTATTACGTGTTCAGAATAAAGCTCAGCCGAAGGACATATCAAAATTAAGTTGTGGTCTCAACGTCTTTTCTATGAAGTATCAATATTTCCTTTGAAGTAACGTACGTACTCTGATAACAAAATAAATAAAAAGCTTTATGTTTATTGTATCATTCCATTTAAATTTTGTTTTCTAATTTAAACCGTATTATTATTGAATCACGTTTAACGAAATTAATGTTAATTGTTCACATTGTATATACATACCTACATAGGAGGAAAATTTATAGAATTTTCATGTCGTACTTTACTCTTTTAGGAACATTTTATTTAGATATTTTTTGTCTTGTCACGTTAAAAATTGAAGACGTAAAACACATAAAGTTAATAATTGGTACCTACACGCGAAGTTATATTCTGTGTTAATAAGAAATAAATAATTTTAACTGATCAATTAAATTCGGTAATACTCGACAATGTTCGGTCCGCTACGAGCATTTACCAGATTGTTTGACGTTTATAGTTATTGTATTGATACACATCTATGGGGCGTGTATAATCTATCTTAATAAATGAGCTTTCTAAAACAAAGAGGCAATAAAACATTTTTATTTAACAAATTAATATTGATTTGAAATATTGTAAATTGTATATTCATTTTCGTAAAACAATTAAACGTCGGGTCGTTTCAGAAACATAATAGACAACGAGTAGGTAACTGCTATTTATTTGGTTAACTCAACCAAAACGTCTCAATGTCGTTTCATTATATTGTTAATATTCAATGATGTAATAAAGATGATTAGCTTTGAACGTTTTAACTGAATTCGCACAAACGTTACTTGCATGGTTTGTGTTTGTCATGTCGTGTCAAACGCGCGTATCAAACGTGTTGCCATCCACTTTAATCTGTGCTGGTACTTGTGTGAATTAACATGATTAACAATGTCAGTTTGGCTTTTAAAATTATTGAAGAAGAAAATTCAAACATAAAGCTATCGATTACGAATGATCGATTACAAAGAGTGGTAGGCAGACTGATGATGGCATTAGCCCAGTATGCCGTCCTGGGGAAGTACCACCGCTTTCTAGTGGAACACCCGTGAAGTCGCGTTTCGAGATCAGCTTGGAAGTAGCCGGGATAACGAGAGTTGACTGTTGGACGCGGACATCTGTCTGTGGTAACAGTTGTCTATGCTCATGGATCGCACTTTAGCTTAACATCAGGCGGAGTGTGGTCATATGCTGGGCTATCAATAAAAATAAAAAATGATATGGGCGATACCAACTTGATAATAAATAGCTGCCTAGTTAACATATTGGTAATAATTTGGATCAGCGTACGATTATACTATTTAATAATTGTGGATTGTGTTATATCATTTTCCAAGTTTTTTGATTGTATGGAATGTTATAAAAAATCCAATATAAAGTGAGGCGCGTGGTTCCTATTTGTCTGAATTACTAATACTCCAGTTAAAGAATACTTTTAGGTAGAGAATGTTCGAATTCCTACATAATTATTAATTAAATGTAATCAAAGCGCCTTGTAATTGAATTGATACAATTACCGAAAATCGTGATTTGCTCCACACCTACTCGGTTTTCTACTAACCGACAAAATTAGGGGAATAAAGCTATTATTGACTTTATACTTAATTTTGAGCTATTTTATTTGTTGAATTATTGTTGTTGAGTACAATTATATTTCCGTGCTTTGAACAGAAAAATAGTGTGTGGTTGTCTATTATCAGGGTAATTGCGCGGTAGTTTTAAACTGATTTCAAACCACTTTTCAATATTTTTGTAAATATTTCAATAAGTAAATAATAATACTAATATGTTTTATAAATATTGTAATGATTGTTGCAAACAATTTGTTCGCATGTGTATTCTGGCATTTCAATCAATCTTCTTTAATCTAGGGTACGTGTTTGATTTTGTGTTAGGGTATAAATAGGTCTTTAGGTTTTCAGGAAACCTTCAGTCATGTGTCGAGAATGAATGAAATATGAAATAAAGGCTACAAAAACAAGAATTTTATTTATAGATATGACTTTTTGAAGTAATTTTTTTTAATTTAGCCTTTCCTCGTATTGGTTGACGAAAGCGATTGAAGTTTTTTTTGTTATGTTTTTAAATGCAAAGTCGTTCCGCTTCACATACATTGCGTTTGCGCAAACCATGATATTGTTAGTGCAGTAATCTCATTGTGGTATTTAGATTTATTTGATAAATAATATAGTGTAGGTACATTAGAATTTAGCATATTTAATAATATTTTTTTATAATTTTTTAATGGATGTAATGACATTGCGACCTGGGTTAGGAGCAAAAAATACTGTGGTATAGCTAATATCAAGGCAAAAAATAACATTGTTACTCGACGTACTATTTTTCTTTGTAGACCTGGCATATGGCCACACTCCACATGTTAAACTAGAGAACGTTCCATGAGCTTAAACAACTGTTATCACATCTACAACTATGCCTGTTGTAGAGCTTAAAAACCGTCGATTCAAGTCAATGAAACCGGACCTCCTTCAACCAAATAATGCCGGTCGCAGATGAGTCTTAAAATAATAAACTTAACAAAGGATCGCAGGAATGTCCGACTGTACACAGATGACTAGTTCACCTTTTAGTTCGCCTTGAACAAGTTTCACCTACTCACTCTTTAAGCATCAGTCGGTTATATTTAATGCAAATACTGGTGGAAAATTTTGATTTCAATTTTATTGAGTTGATTTTGACATGAACATGTATCTTTTGTAAATATATTCAATGAATAGATGTACAGTTCCGTAGCAATATGCATACAAAGAGTGTTAGGTAGATCGATGATTGTTGGTATATTAACAAAACCTACTATTGCGTAATAATCATCTAGACTGCCTAACATTATACATACTATCTATAAACACTTCTCTATGTTATTGGTTATCTACGTACATGGATTTTACCTTAATATTAGTTGAAATATTTATATTACCAAACATAACAAAGAATTATCTCCAATATGAAACTAAACAGCAAAGAGTATTAAAAAAACTTGGTTAGTTTTTTTCAACTACACATCTATAAGTACTATTTGAATAGGATCATTATACGGCTTAACGGTTTATCCTTATAAAACTCACAATATAACATTAAGCTATGACATCAATGAGTTATATTCGTGTACACAATATTATGCTTCCATAGTACTTATACGCGAACTTATTTACCCAATGTTTTTTTAAAGAGTCAGGTCATTAATAACTCTTAAATTTAAAACAAATGATAGTTGTCTGGAATACCTCTACCTGATGTATATCACATTAGTTATGTGATGATACTATAACTGTCAACGTGACGTATTTACAATTTGTGCCTGACAGTAAAACGGACACTAAATTACATCCGTTTGTCATGTTCGTGATAACTTGATTAAAAAATGTTATTTTAAAAGAGGAAAATGAAATTGAATATCCAATTAGGTATATTTTTCATAAAATACTTCAAGATTTGGGTTAATTAATAATCAAAAACGTCGTAAATTTACTCAACATTTAATTTGCATTACGTGTTACTGTGAAAGTGATAATGGTTGAATTACTCAGCTCCTCTTTTTTTTAAAACAATTTAGAGTAGTATGACTTTATTAATAGGAAAATATGTTTATTAAAATACTGGTGCATATCCGGCTCGAAGGACCAATGTACTTGATCTTATTAAATACTTAAGAAGTGTGCGATTTAAATTAATATATTTGTTAAATTTTGGTATACAGTGTGAAACAAAAATAATAGAATAAAATTAAATTACTTAGTATTGAGTTTCATTTTGTTTTCGTGGATTTTTTTCTTTGAGTGGCTGACATTGCATAATATTACATAAATCATTGTTTTAAAATTCTTGTGATAATTTTATCATATAATAATTTGCTTGACATAGTTTAGGGCACATGTTGACGTTTGTCCCCATTATTTAACTACCCTACTTTCTTTTATTGTTAACTTATTGATAAAGATTACGGTTAAACGGAAAAAAACAAATTTCTTATAGATAACATGGTTTGCAATTTTATTAACAGATTTGCAGTTAGTTGATTGGACGCACGCTATCGATGCAGTTAAATTAATATTAGTTTATTTGTTGCTATTTTTGTGCTCGCCAGTGTAGTTGTACAAGTAAGTTTTTTCGAATATACTTTTCAAAATACATATTATTTTAACGTTCGATTAAACACATTATATAAAAACCGGAAATATTTTAACTTTTATCTCTTCATTTTTAACCATATAGGTATCCATAATTTTCATAACTTGAGTCTTACTTTTTTATTTATTTATTTGTAATATTCATTTACCTTTCAATACATCGATCATTTATAAAAACAGTTACATGGTCCTTTCACAGGCTTCAATGATATTAAAGTAACAGATCCGTTAGGTAATAAAAAAATACTGAACATGACTCATTAAACTTAGGTAAGTTTTTATGTTCTACTTTCAATGACGAATGATAGAAATGGTGCTGTATTCTGACGTAATTCGAAAACGAATTTGAATTGTTAACTATTTTATAATCGTGTAAATCCAAATAAAAAATAGACATGAATAAATTTAAAAATATAGAATTATTAAAAGATAATATATAGCTTTATCTTTATCTATCGCTGTTATAGTAATACGCTAACTGTACGTTTAATGATATAAATTAGTTAGTAATGTTATATAGAAATCTTATCATAATGATACATTGAAATCGATTAATATATCGACCAAATTGTAATCGTTATCGAATAGTTATCAAGAATAGAATTCCTACCATCAAATTGTTGACTCACCGTTAGAATGTGCTGAGGTTTAGGCAATGGAATTGTCTAATTTACTTTTTGAATTAGAAAACTTTGTCTGAAACAAAACTTTGGACTTAATTATCGTAATTTCTGATGCATTCATAATGCTAATATTTAATCCTCTACTAAATTTTATGTGATTGTACCATCGAAATTCACATTTTCAAAAATCTTTCCATTCTGGCTCTTGCCCATTGTCAGAATTCGGAAAGGCATATAACGAGAAGAAATCACAAGAAACTCGCCAATTAGCCTGTCCAATATAATAGTATGTATATGTATGTTTATGTACAATTTTTTATGTAAATAAATTTAGTATCTAGGTATATAACCAATCATCTCAGGCACACTGTTTTGTCATAAAGAATATTAAGCCTAATTTAGTTTCTTATAAAATTACTAAGTATCCTTAGAAAGTGCGTTGAAAGTATCACGTGTGGGTTTATTTGATTGGCCTTGTCTTTGTCGAATGTTTCTAACTCCAGCTGAAGGTCGAGTTTCCCAAATTTGTACGTGACATATCTTCATAACACGTCCACAATGTTTTAAGTTTAAACACTATAATGTTTGTGAATGCGTAACACAAAAGGTGATTGAACCTTTGCATTTTTTATTAATAAAAAAAGGAATATACTTATTGCCAATATGACTCTGCGGATTGCATATTATCTGCTTCTCTGTCGTAGCGGTTACTGTCTTTTCTTAGATTATGCTCTGACTTTACCATACATTATAATCTATATATATAAAACTCAAAGGTGACTGACTGACTGACTGGCATAGTGATCTATCAACGCACAGCCCAAACCACTGGACGGGTCGGGTTGAAATTTGACATGCAGGTAGATGTTATGACGTAGGCATCCGCTAAGAAAGGATTTTGATCAATTCCACCCCTAAGGGGATGAAATAGGGGATGAAAGTTTGTATAAATCTTATTAGATTTATTTAATTCATTTTTACGCAGACGTAGTTGCGGGCAACAGCTAGTTGATATTATATACGTACGTCACGCATGACCCGCGCATTTGTGGCATTAAATATCTACTAATTTTATGAAGGTTTTGCTTCGTTTCTTTCAATAATAGATCGCAAACATTACTTTAAAGTTATCAGTAGAATAGACTATATCAAGATTTCTAAATGATATTTTAATCTTTATGTAAATAGACAAGTGGCTAATAATTTCTTAGAACATTCCCTTTTTATACAAAAATTGACTCTAAAAAACCTATACATGATATCCAACTACATATTTTGACAGCATTCAAATTTTGGAAAGACAAGTGACAATCACACGTATAAATTGTTTCATGTCCATTCCAGCGTAATTATATGTATAATAAAATAAAAACGCCATGTCATCTCCAATGTAGACCAGTGCAGAAGCCTTTAAAAAAGGCAAAAAGTGAAAAAAAATTATAGTAGGATGAGACCCATTGGAAAAGGAAGGAAATATACTGAAAATTTAAGGAAAAATAAATTACGGTCGATTCGGGGTCGGGAAGTGGGGTGGGGTGGGTTTTTAAGGGTAGAAATCGGTATATCTCGATTTCCGGCAAAACTACAAGTCTTATGGAAAAAAGTTAAATAGCAAAGTTGTAGGTAATGTAAAGATCTACAACTTTTGTATTTACACTTTTTTCACATAACCCAAAATTTATTTGCAAAATTGAAAAAACCGAGTTTTTGGTTTTTTATTTTTATCTTTAACAAAAAATATTTTCTTTTCACGAAATTTGGTGAAAACTTACCTTATTTTGTGTCAAAGACACTGTAATTTTTTGGATTTGAAAAATTTATTTTTTCACCTTATTTTAATTTAATATCCAAAAAACCACCCTAATTTTCAATCGAAAATTCACGCGTCAAAATATCTGTTTTTTTAAAAAAGTTGGTGGGCTTTTTATTCGTTGAAATCTCTACTTTCTGATAGTGTAAAAAAAAATATACATTACAACGAGAAATGTTCTCAAAAAATGCAAAAAACGAAAAAAACTCAATTTCAAAAATTATTTTTTTATCAATATGTACAATTTAAAGCTATTTATTCAATTTAACACTGTAATTACTCATGTAGCGTAAGATTCCATGTTATACTATTAAACAAAAAAATTACAAATTCAAATATACTACTATAATTAACAAACAAATAAGTTCATCAAGTTTATATATGATAAGACATCTACATTATTTTAAGAAAGTTGTCGAATTTTTTTAAATTAAATGCGTAGATGCTTATTTATTGCTATTTGAAGATAATTTATATACCTGAGTGACCTTCGGAAAATTGTAGCCTATGAAATGCGAAAATATTTCCGAAAAACCCACCGCACAGGAAGCAATGAGATTGAAAATTGTACCTAGATAATTAAGTTTTTTAGGTTTGATTAGGTACTTTACAGGTTAGAGCCAGGGTGGGGCAAGTGCCCCACCCTGCCCCACCTTGGCTACGCCCATGCTCTGGCTGGATATTCTTCTAAATTATCGTGATAGTCTCCCCCGCAGAAGACGCACATTTAATTGTT
>JAPWLS010000666.1:0-21884 GCA_028551675.1 Tineola bisselliella
TTTTTAATATATTATTATTATTATTATTTTATCTAAAGGCTATGATTGACGAGTCTCTTATTATCTTCTCGACTATTTTCATTTTATTTCATTAGAAAGGGATATCTTCTTATCGTGTCGAAGAATCGTGAGAATCACTTACAGTATAAGAGATGACAGCGACAATCGCATTAGTGCCCATGGGGTAGTCGTCCAGTCCGACGTTGTCGTAATGCATCGGCCGGAACAGCGGAGTGGCTGGCGTTTGCAGCCTGTACAGCTTCGTTTCGCCATTCGTCGGCCACGTATGGATCGGTGTACCCATCGTCTGCTTACCCATTTGACACTGATACATGTTTCTGAAAAAAGTAAAACAACAGATCTAGTCCAAAGGGCTCAGTGCGAGATATTACAAAATTATTATTCTCTCACATCATAAGTAGATTCCTATTGGAACACTTGGACTTGTCAAAATATAATATTATAAATATGAACGTGAGTTTGTTTGTGTCTTGTTCACTTCAATAATTGATATAATAATATTAAGTTATTAGTTTTTACATATTGTCATTTGTAGCTTAAATTAGAGTGTAAAATGGTTTGTTAATTAATATTTGTTTTAAATTGTAATTCATCTGACAAGTTATTATACATGTTTACGTGGTTACAGAGAAAGCTCTTTGATTTATGTTCATTTAGATTTTTAGAACTGAAATAGCAAGACTGTCAAAACATTAAATTTAAATAAAAGAACATCTCATTCTAGGCTGCAAGGCTTTCGAAAATTATTTATAGCAAATACACACCTAGGTGATTGATTACAATCAGGCATTGGCACTAACAGCGCTAAATTACTCATGAATGCTGTCTTTGAGAGCTCAATGTGGGTAGTCTGACCTGGAACAACACAATTATATAACACGTCTCACTCTACCTTCTAAACACACCATACATGCATCTCTTTCTTACCTTTTATTATCTCCTGTGGTGTGACCGCAATATCCAAATACAACTGCTCCATAGTACCGATCAATTCCAGCTTATTGGCAACGAGATTCATGACCGGACGCATCATACGGGCTTCCGTCGAGAACAAAAACACACCCGGATATTGAGAACATATCTGCATTTAAAATATATACATATATATAATTTAAACACGCATTTAGACGCGTTTATAAATAACTACATGGGCGTAGCCAGCCATTTGCTCAGGGTGGGGCAGCAGTGTAAAATAATATGTAACTATCAAATTATTTAACCTGGTTAATTATTTTTGTATCCACTGACGACTGTCGAGTGTGAACCTTCCTACAGGTATTAAGTATAGTAGTTAGTACCTAGATAATTAAGTTTTTTTAGATTTGATTAGGTATCTTATAGGTCAGAGCCAGGGTGGTTACGCCCATGAACAACTAGTAATATCTTACATCACTTTTTGGTATGACAGTAATCTCCAGAGTCATAGGAACTTCGCCGCCCTCAATCTTCAGGATCCTCAAATGCGCACACGCCTTCTGCACGACATCTTCCGCAAAGTATCCCAGCAGTCTTCCGTCCAAGAAAACTGGATACTTATACACGTCTGATATATCATCCGACGACATTATACTATGTATTGATTCCATACCTTAAATAAAATATAAGTCAGTTTAATGTACAAACGGCAATCTTTAAATGGATACAGATTGGACCTTGGGCTGAAAGAAACAATCATTAGAAAGGGATAGCTATATTCTTAACGTGTCGAAGTTGAGGCATGTGCGAAAGAGATGCAGATGTATCCTTTGAAGCTCACGACACCGCGATCGTTTCTCTTTCTATCGCTTATATACCTACAAAAACTGTATCCATTTGAAAGCCGTCGTGTGTAAATTAGACAGAAAAAAATCAATAATAATTTTAAAAACACTTACCCCACTCAGTTAAGACAGATGGTAGTTTATCTAATAAAGCCTGATCAGGAGTTTGGGTCACCTGCGCGTTCATGGTGAGATGATTGAGCAGTCCACAGGGCACTCCGTCCGGGGTATGCACTGGGCACACGAAGCCCCACGCGTCTGGCAGCAACTGACGAGCGTCGGTCGTGCGCATCTGGGCGAAAAACGAACCACGATGTATGGCCCTGAAACAGAAATTGACATATATCGATGTGAATGGCTTATATTCATCTTATAGTGTCCAGTGATATTGTACAAACTTAAAATGCGACATATATCTCATTCTGTTAATGTTCTCAGCAACGATCGTCAACCCCTTGTGCTGCGGCAACAGTACATGGTTGGAGGGGGCGTTCCCTGTGGCTATGAACATGTCCATCTTCCCTTCGAATGTGCCCGACAAACGCAGTAAGCTGTCCAGGGTTTTCTGAAATACAATTTTAAATATATATTACTACACATGCTAACACCTTATATCAGCCATTCTCAAAGTGTGTTCTGCGGAACCCTAGGGCTAAAATACCTACCAAAGGGAGATTATCTAAATATTCCAACTAAATATTACGTAATATTACATTGCAACATGATTATCCATAAATACATATAAATCAGTTTTTTATAATTATATTAAGGCTTTTTCCTTCGCCAAAAAAGTTTGAGAACCGCTGCCTTATATCTATACCATTACTTTCATTATATAAAATTTTTAAAGATGCTTAATTTACAGTTCAGCAAAAATTTACCTACTAATACTAAAATTATATTGTACAGGCTATGATTGGAGTTTCTTGTTAATTGCCTCTCGTCACATGCCTTTTTGAAATCTCGGTACATTGTGACTATGCGCAAAAGCCAGAAGGGTCTATGCGAATCAAAGATTGTTCATTCGCATATGTACAAGAAATATACGTGGTGTGTGCGTGTGCGTGCGTGTCTCAAGAACGTGTTTTAATTCCAGACACATTACATAGAACTACAAAATCTCTACCTCATTTAAATTAAAGAGCGAACTATCCAATCCATACTTCTTCAAAATATTAGCCTTTATAGAGAACAGGTAAGACTGCATCCGCTCTTTCAACACTTGCAAATACAGATGACCACCGACCAGCACTTCTTGATTCATCACAGAATCTGCACCTTCGACCTGATGACAAAAGAATAACACAAAATTTAAAACCGCCACGTTCAATATGGTAGTCGACAAACGGATAAGGGTTATTACCCCAATATATTCTCACGGAGTATTAGCACCTACGAAGTTTTAGGGATGCGCGTCAAAGTCACTCATCACATATCCGGCAAATACATAAATACTAGAGTTGTGCCGATTATGACTTTGGCCGACTAGCCGATTAGTCGGTTGTAAATAAGCCAAGCCGTGTAATAAGCTGATTACGGTTTAGGGGATTCCCGTGACGCTTCGTTTACAGCTGATTCACTGCAATTTCTGTCACTACTGACACGTGGACAAATATAAATAACAAAGAAAGTTTTTTGAGTTTTACAGCTCACTAGTTTGACGATAGTTTCAAATATCATCACGCAGTATTGCAATTTATGACATTAAATATTATGTTGTTTTGTTTTTTAATTAAGATACTAATTTTGTTTGATAAATGTCATCAATATATTTTCTTTACAAGGAAGTAACACATACATTTTATTGAGAAATAGACACAAAGTAAGAAGCCGGATAGTCGGCGCTTTTTACCGATTAGTCGCCGACTATGATAGTGGCCGGATAGTCGGAACATCTTTAATAAATACCAACTTACCTGTTATGCATGTATGATGATTTGGGATAGGATATTTAGTAATAGTACACCTAGGTGGGTAGGTGTAAAAAACCTCAGTGTCTAGTCACAGGTTAGCTAAATAACATTACCTTGCACTTATTCTGCGCCAAGTCGTACAACTTCTGAGCCATGTAGACAAGCGCATTGAATTTGTCTTTATAAGTAGCCAGATGAATCAGCACGCATCGTTGTAAAATATAATCCGTGACCTGGTCGTTCGTGTACCACGGCGGCAATTCGATCAGCCTTTGCCGAAACATTTTGCCAATGTATTCGCGGCATTCCCTGTGTGTGTGCAGGCCCTCTTTGTGCAGTTCACGTAGCATGTTCTGGATGCAGCTGGAAGATTTGGAACAATTTATTTACAAGTCACCGAGTCCTATTAAGATGGTAGGATATACAAAAATCGCGATTTTACAAGAGAACGATTGAAAATGCTTCCAAAATTATAGTCACTAGCTTTCACCCGCGGCTTCGCTCGCATTTAAGTCATTAAATAAGTATCAGAGATCATTTCAATAGAAATGAATCAATATGATTTCAAACAGCTGAAACTATAGTCAGTTGGAAACTATAGTAAAATATACCTATATATATTTTAAAAAAAGTATCCTATGTTACTTCTAGTACCTCCAAAAACATGTGTACAAAGTTTTATGATGATCGGTTGAGTGGTTGTTGCGCGAAAACGTAACAAAAAAACTCACATTCACGTTTATAATATTAGTAGGGATTATTGTCTAATGATGAGCAAGCGCGCGCCTTTAGTGTCTATGCTAGTAAACTATTTTCATTTCAAACCCCTTAATTTTTTCATACAAAAAGGTTACACCCACAACTTATAGCACCCTATATCTGTATGTATAATTCGAATTATCCAACACAGATATAAAGTTTTTTAGGTATCTCACAGGTCAGAGTCAGGGTGGGTCAAGCGCCCCATCCTGCCCCACCGTGGCTGCGCCCATGATAGTTATCACTAATACTCACCTAACATAGTACAGATCACTTTTCTTCCCATTGACAAGGAATCTATAAATATAATGATCGGGATAATCGACCAGACACTTCATTATTAAAATCAGCGGAGCGTAATACATCACTTTCCGGTGCGAGAACATCATCTTGCATGTACCATTTTGTAGGAAGTGCAGCGTGTTATTCTGAAATTGAATTGGCAAAGTAGTTTTGTATACAGATAGTAATTTTGTATGAGTGTGTATTTTGTAAATGTACACCGACCTCCTCTGATGACCTCAATAATAAATATGATATAGTTAATTATTTCAGGCGTAACTTTGCGGAAATCCATATTAAAGGAAATTATTTAAAATTATTTTGCTTATAATTCCCACTACAACATCCAATAACTTGTCTCGACGCGTTTCGCCACTTCACGTATCCTGATGATAATAATTTTAAATAATTTCCTTTAATAAATATGATTTTACAGTCATCATGGTATTTCATTCTATTAATAATAATAATATAATACTTTATTCAAATTTGAAAAACATTGTCATAAAGCATCAATCATACCACCAGTAACCACCTTGTAACAGACAACACTCACCACAGCAG
This sequence comes from Tineola bisselliella, assembly GCA_028551675.1. Lineage (NCBI taxonomy): Eukaryota > Metazoa > Arthropoda > Insecta > Lepidoptera > Tineidae > Tineola > Tineola bisselliella. Next base: position 5,300 of record JAPWLS010000666.1, read on the forward strand.
TCTGATCAGGTCTGACACACCGAATGAGTATGCCATAATCGGAGAACAGTTTACCCCTCATCTTCCAACCAGAACGCTTAATGGCAACTGGGTAGTTCCTTCTAAGCACCAACAGCATACGAGCAAGGCGTTCATGACCCTGGAAGCGGGAACGGTAACAATTATAATGGCTTCGGGAAGACGTATGACGAGAAGAGGACCACAAGAAACCTACCAATTATAGCCTCTAAAAAAATAATAAAAAAAGAAACAAATGAATTTTAATTTAGATAAAAAAAATTATGACGATTAAAATAATGATAACGTCTTAACCCTGAATATATTTTAAAAAAACATACAAAGAAATAATTTGGATTTACTTTACACAGAACTCATAAATAAATAAATAAATTCTTTATTGCAAAAAAACAGTAATATTTTTTATACATAGGCGAGCTTAATGCCGTCGGCATTATCTACCAGCTAACCTTTGTCGGTGTGAATGGTGATATTTGGTGCAATGAAAAGAAATAATAACTAAATATACACAATACAAACATTACATAAAATAATAAATAATAATATATACATACATATATCAAGAAAGGTTATAAGTGAATTAAATAAATAATAGAATTGTAGATAATATAAAAAATACTTTTTTTTTAATTAAAACATTGTTATAATAATATAGGTGGATGTGAAGTTGTAGTCTTTGAGATACAATCCTAACATCATTTCTACAGATTCACCAAACAATGATGAAGACATAGTTATTATTTTTACCCCGGAGCAGGTGGGCTGATGTAAGGAAAGTGTTACTGTATATGCATAAATATAACACATATATAGTCTTCGTACTAATTATAAACTAACAATAAGCAGTTGACAAATTATTAGTTACAAGTTATAATTTAAAAAAAGGAAATACCTTCACAATAAAGTAACCACCCCACTCGTCAACATGTTCATTACTCTTCACCAGCTCTTCCGGAGACATCTTAGATAGGTGACAGATTTTTGACTAAAATAAAAAAATATATATATATGTTTCAACTACTAGAAAATTTAAATTTATGTATGAAATTAAATGTAAATAATTTATCAGCATAGGTGCTTGCTCATCATTACTCTACAATGACTTCAATATACCTATATTTTATTTATATTTTTATTTAACACTAGATTTACCAGACCAGTCAAAATGACTGATCTTGCAAGATCAAATTAAAATTCCTACTGCGTGTATTATAACATTTTCTTTCATTCTTCTAATTTTCTTTGATCTATAACAGAAGAATTAGTTTTATGAACTTTATATTATTTTATATATATTTGTAACAAATATATACTTTTTTGGTTTGGTAGAAATAGGTATATTTAAATAGCTGGTAAATCTAGTGTTAACTACTAGGAAATTTAAATTTATGTATAAAATGAAATTAAATGTAAATAATTCATTAGCATAGGCACTTGCTCATCATTACTCTACACCGACTTCGATATACCTATATTTTATTTGTTTATTTAAAAACTTAGTACATGTGTACAAGGCGGGCTTAGTGCTAGGTAGCATTCTCTACCAGCCAACCTTTAAATATTTATTAAGAAAAAAATAATGTGAAGGGAGGGATACATTAATAAATAAGATTACTACAACATATATAAAAAACATAATTTACATAGATACATATACATAAGCAGACATACAAAGTCATACATATGATATAAGTGTGATGTCAGGAATGTCATGAGTTCTTGTATAGGTATGCAAACAGTAGTATAGATATACCTATATGATTAGAAGCGGAGAAGCTTCGGCGCGTTTCTTGTGGTCTTCTTCTCATCATACGCCTTTCCAAAGCCATTATAGATTTCAACGATGAGCAAGCACACGCCTTTAGTGCCTATCCTAATAAACGATTTTCATTTCATTTCAGAAGAAGACCACAAGAAACTCATTATGACCGTATAATTGTGTTTGAAGCCTAACTTGAGAAAAGACACAAAAAAAAAACAGAAAGTGCAATACCGAGATGTTTCAGTTGTAAAGCAGATGCACTCCAGCTTCAAACCAAAATGCTCACCTTGACCATAACAGGCAAGTTACCGAGTGACCGATCCACGGTAACAGTTTTTTTGCCACATTGAAACGTGAGCCTAACCGTGAACTCCCCCTTATATGTTGCTGCTCTCTGACGACATTCCGTCGGCAGCACCCTTTGATTCTTTACACCGATCGCAGTAGGAGGTGCTTTTGGTGGAACAAATAGAGCTTCATCTATTGTTACCTGTAATTAATAACATAATCCTTTATTGCACAAAATGATTGCAGTGTTATGAACGGCAAAGGAGATATCTGCATCTCTTTCACACATGCCTCAACTTCGACTTGATAAGAATATAGTTATCCCTTTCTAAAAATTGTTTCTTCAAGTCCAAAGTCCAATCTGTATCCATTTGAAGATTGTCGATTCCACATAGATGAGCTTAATGCCATTTGTCAGAATAGATAGGGATATAACAGGATACAATGATAATACATACACCAAATAAAAATAATATACTTAATACACACAATATTTAAGTGGAAAAATTATAAATAAAATATCTTGAAAATAAATGAAACATGAAAAACTAACCTTAAGTCTTTCATCAGAAGATAATTGCATTTCCAAAGGTATTAAGTCATCAATGGCGGCTTTTAGACCCGTGTCCAGCATGTAGTTGAAAGACTCGACGTGAGGCGCACCAAGACATTGCAGTGTCTGAAACATAAAACGGCACAAACTTTTTCTTCTATATGTACATTTATAACCTCAAATAAAAGATATATTGAAAAATGTATCAAGAAATATTGTCATTTAAGTTATTATATGTAATAATTTAAACATTTCTATGTATTGGAGTGATCTAAGAATAAAATAACTATATAATTTAAAGGTATATTGCATTGAATAGTTCAGTACTTACCGGGTTTTGAACCTTCGGTATTTTGTTATAATCGGCACTACTCGTGTATTTCAATGTAGGAAAATTAGCATATTTCTTCTTCTCCATTTTTAATATCGCATTGTTCAATTATTTGCAATAAAAACGGCAATAAGACCACACCTCACGATGCCGTCAAATTTAATCCAATTTGACATTAGTTTTTGTTTGTTATTGTTTTATTCAAGGCCTAGATATTTACATATTCAGTAACTCAACTGACTTTCTTCTAAGTAGCTTTGCCAAGTTTATATAGATTTCAGTTATTTTAAAATTTATTTGTAGTGTTATTGCGAAAAATACAACAAATGACAAAAAGACAAGAAAAAATAATTTAATTTTGCCTTTCTAAAATCCTTAGTATACTTTATTAATTACATAAAAATAATCATTATCTATTTAAATAAGCAGTTACGTATTAATGATATTATTCCAAAAGAACATGTTTTATCTTGAAATCATTCAGATAATTCTAGTCACTCGTAAAGTAGATGATTCGTAATGAGATCTGTTATTTCAAAATCAAACGTTATCGCTTATCAACGACCTAAAATCATACTCAAATACTTGAGTCAATGAAATAGCATAAATATTTAATCAAATTGTGAAAAGGAGGCTTATTTCGTAACTAAATTAAGTGTAATTGGTTTATATTTCATTCCAAGCTCATTCAAATCATAACATAATTTATTTAAATCACCGTTTTAAATTTCTAGAATAAAGAGGCTCAGTGGAACGTTATTTACGCAATTAATTTTTCTTATAATGCATCTACGTTCAAAAAATAATTCAAAAATAGAACAATTAATCATATTACTGTTAACAAATAAGCATTGTTTATTAATATTTGTTCTATAATAAATGGTATTAGTTAAAAATAGATTATTAAATATATATTTTAATCTTGGCAGTCGTCCCAGTGTGAATGGCCGCAAAAACCGAGAATCGAAATACATAGTTGTCGTACGTGTTGCGTGAATGACCGTTCCCGCGCATCGGGGCAAATACGTTACGTAATTTTGAATTTAGAACAGTTTTTGTGTGAAGGTTAAAAGGTTAAAAGTCTGTAAGTAATTATTAATTTAAATATAATTGATTGGTTAGTTTTAAATTGATTTCTTTTTCGACTATGATATATTTAGAAAGAAATAAATGTTCTTTCAAGTTCACTTATATTATAAATTGTTTAAGGAAAAAAATAATTGAAGTAATTGCCTAATTAATTAAAAAATAGAATGCCAAAATAATTCGCGCCTCTTTTTTTTCTTTTAATATATTTTTGTAGCTTACGAGTTGAATAAAATAAAATGAAACGTATATTTACAAACTACAAATTGTAAGAAAAATGTAACAATACAACTAAATTAATAATAAATAACATATATTAATAATAACTGCACTAATATATGACATTGCGACCTCCTTGGAGATTTAATTATCAGCATTAGTATCTGTTAAGTATTACATGTCACATAGAAATGTTGACACCATTGTTTACTAATTATTCAGCGATGATTTGGTACAAAAGACATACGACTGATAGCAAGCACTGAAACTATGTCAATGCTGCTATTTTTGCTGATAAATATAATAATAATAAATACATTATGAAGTCCCACCCATATAAAACCTAAACCCAAAACAATTTTTTTTTAAATGTAACATTGGCATTAAGCAGAGGCATTCAATTTGTATCAAATCAAAACAAAAATTTCTTCGTCAAAAAGTCACAATCTACAGAGATTTTGGAAAGGCATATGACAGGGGTGGCCAACTTGCGGCTCGAGAGCCACATGCGTCTCTTTGAAGGATTATTTGTGGCTCTCGATAAATGTACCCGAGTTCCCTTTTCATTTTGTACTATTTAAAAAAAATATATTATCGCTTCGTATGTGTTTCAAAATGTCTTTTAAATTACTAACAACAATTATGAAAAACTAAGTGTAATGTTTTTTTAATACCTTTTAAATACGTATTTAATTATTTATTTAACTATATTATTATCGTGTGGAAGTTGAGGCATGTGTGAAAGGGAGGCAGATATCTCCTTTGCCGTTCACGTCACCGCGATCGTTTCTCTTCGTATCGCTTATATACCTACAAAAAAACTGTATCCATTTGAAAATCGTAGTGTGTACGACTCTTTCCAAAATCTATTCCACCATCTTTTACCGACCATAGACAACCTTCGTCTATTTTTCTGTTCAAGGCACAGATACACAATTGTTATAGATATTAACATTTAAACTTAATTATAATTTCAATCATCTAATCATAAAAATAGTTTTTTTTAATTATATACATATTTTTCAGTAATAATAATAATAATGGACAAACAAACGGTTCATATGCTAACGTTTGAAGAGGGGGGTGGAAAGACAAAGAAAGGAACTCAATATTTGGCAGCAGTTGCAGGTAATCCTACTTCTTTGGCGCAATGGTTAACACATCAGTCTATTACACAAAGATCCCGGGTTCTATTCCCAGTCTACGCAAAGATTTATTTACATTTTTTTTGTTTGAAACAGTAGTTATTTGTCATAGGTGCTGTATCAGGTATCTTAGTTCAGGGTCAAGGCATTAATTAAAGTGACATATATTTATTATATATTTATAATTGGCTGTTTCAGGCGTTACTTTGCGGAAATTCATATTAAAGGAAACTATTTAACTATTAATGCCTTGACCCTTCCAAATAAATATTACGTAATATTACATTGCAATATGATTATTCATAAATACATATAAATCAGTTTTTTATAATTATATTAAGGCTTTTTCCTTCGCCAAAAAAGTTTGAGAACCGCTGGTTTAGAACGTCACTCGTTAAGTGAGCTATTATTTTACAATAAATTTTGCTCGTTATGCGAGGTTCCATAGTACCTAGTCCCTATAGTCAAGTTAAAACACAAAATGTTTCAGCTGCAATCGGAGCCGTCATAGCTGGAACTATATTAGCGTGGACATCTCCAGCGTTGCCTCAGTTAACGGAGAAGGCGGTTGCAAATGCAACTAATGCAAGTGTTATTGTTAATGCAACCGGTGGAGCTGCATTTAATGGGACTAACGCGACGGACACTGAATTGCGGCTTACAATAGAACAGAGTGAGTGACCATATCGCCACTATTAACATAGTCAGAACTAATAATAATAATAAATTCTTTATTGATCCAAAATCACAAAAGGTGAACTTGCCTAATTTTCGTTTTGTTGAAATAGCTACAAAATATAATTCTCCATCTCAAGAAAATACTCAATACTCAATACAACAACGAAGAATGTACACAAAAAAACTATACACAATAACAACTTTAAACCGCTTTGTAAAATTAAAATATATTATTCTAAACTCTACTAAAGATGTTCAATAGTTTAATTTTTTTACCTCGAACTCAGGTCTTATAGTTGCTTGCAATATAAACATTAGGGATGTTGCGGATGCAGATTTTGTACGCGGATCTGTACAAAAAACTTAAATGAGGGTAGGGTAAAAAAAAATACAGTAATATTTATCCTTTCTTTATTTAATAATAAAGTAGTGAATTAATTACTATTACTAATTAATTATTTTAGTAATTAAATTTGAATATTGGAGCATTATATTTAATGAAAAGTAGAATGGCTGTTTTTTCGGACTCCGGTCTGTTTCGCAAGGGTTTTATTTATTTATTTATTGGGTCCACAAACAGGGCTCTACAATTAGACTTGGAATCAACATCGCACCAAGCATTATAACAATCAGATTGTAGGCCCTATGCATAGTGGAAGGGTTCGTACATTAATCCACATCCGCATCGATTTATGCGGATGCGGAGCTTCTGCGGATGTCTAAATCGATGCGGATGCGGATGCGAATATTCGCAGCATCCCTAATAAACATACTTTGATCCGTAACCTATGCTTATAAATCGTGTCCAGTCGAGTCGTATTGGACATGTCTTTTGGAGAAATGCCAAACTTCATTTTGTTTATTGACAATTTAGTCAGTAGGTGTGGCTGTGACGTATTTTGTTTTTCAATAATATATTAGTTTAATTTTTTCTTTCGTCTGCGGCCTATTTCATTGTAACCAGTGACGAATTGAACACTAGGTAGACGGGTAAAGCTTACCCACAGAAAAGGTAAGGGTCAAAAACATAGCACTTAATGTTATTTTATATACTTTTTAAAACAACCAAAATTAATAAAAGCTTTAAAATGTTTATGTAAATTGTTTAGTAATTAATTAATAATTAACTTCAAACTTATTTTGGCCAAATTACCACTCCCGTCTTATAAATTGAAATAAATACATTCGTATAACGGTATATAAATTTAATAAGAAAAAATAATTGGCATAAAAAAAGAAGTAATTTAAAGCAAAACAAAATCGATTTATTTCGCATAGACCCTTTTGACTTTTATAGTGGCTTCGGAAAGGCATATGACGAGATGAAATCACAAGAAACTCGCCAATCATAACCTGTACAATGTAATGTTAGTATTAGTAGGTACATTCTTGCTAAACTGTAAATTAAGCTTATTTAATAATGTAATACAATGAATGTAACTAAATCTAGTACCTAAATAAAAATTAAAATTTTACATACGTCTTAGCTTTTAAATTTTTATGTTGCCAATAATTGCTGATGAAAAACGCATTAATTAAGTAGACACATATTTTATTAACACCTTTAAACAATAAAAAGTTGAAATAATAACAATAAATAATAATAATAATACATTTTGTGTACGCAGTGAGAGAAATCACAAAAACTACTTGGCCTAGGTCCTAGGACAATAAATTTAGTGTTTCGGATAGGAAATTTCAAATTACCAATATTTCCTTGGTTCTTGATTTACGGGACACTCTGTATAAAACATGCATCCAAACGCACCAACATGTACTGGTGGAGTTAATCAATTTGTGCAATGAGCGGCTCATGTTTAATTCCAGGTTCCATAGTGTCATCCATATTAGCTATAGGAGCACTATTAGGTGCACTGCCTGTAGGTGTCCTAGCTCAGAAGATAGGACGAAAACCAACCATACTATTACTGACAATTCCGTTCATGCTACACTGGTTACTGACGATATTTGCTAACGGAGCTGGAATGCTGATTGCAGCTAGATTTTTTGCTGGATTATCAACTGGTGAGTTTTATATTAAGGGAAAATACATTAAATTGGAATAATAGGAAACATTTTGTATAGACATATAGGTGGACTGCTTTTCTAGTGCGTCAGTTTTACTTTAAAATAGGCTTGTGTTGTTCTCGTCTTATTAGTACAACCAGTGGGCTTATCACGAATTTTAGTCTGGCTTTCGAACCGAGTTCGCTTCAAGCGATTTGTATGGAAATTTGAGCATCGTCACCGCGTGCGGATTGGGAACTACAATATTTTAGATACATTTGTAAATTTTCGAACGTCTCGATCTTTCGTTCGTTTGATAGATTGCTGGTGCTCGTTAGTCGTTAGTAAAAATTCATGATCCCGATTGCTAACGGATCCGTTTTACTTCTGACAACTCGATTCGAAAGCCAGACTAAATTCGTGATAAGCCCACAGTTCTGGTTTACGGTCTATGGAGTCCGGAAAGTAAAACGAGCTTTATTCCTTCCCTATTTAATTAAGGATTTTTGTTTTTTGACATGAGGGTTTACGTGTGAATTAAAATTTTATAATTTCTTATTGGGCTGTTACCCGAAAACTCGATTTTGGTAGAATTGTTTTTAATAGATACCTGAAACCATTAATAAAAGAAGAAGAAGAATTAATCAAGATTGACTTTGACAATTGCTTTCTTTTTTACTAATAATATTAAATATAAAAAGGAGGTTGCTATATGATATGTAATAGCTAATATATTCTGAATGTCAATATCCTCCCAATTACTTTCAGGTGGTATTTGCGTCGCTGCTCCAATGTATATAGGAGAAATAGCAGAAACTTCAATACGTGGATCTCTTGGAGCCTTCTTCCAACTCTTTCTGACGGTTGGGATTTTATTTACCTTCGTCATTGGTGCATACACGCATTGGCGCGTTTTGTCAATCATATGTGCAGTGATACCGCCGTTGTTGGTTGCAGTTTTTTGGTAAGATGCCCACGATACTACATCCCTACTAATATTATAAATGTGAATGTGAGTTTGTGTGTTACGTTTTCACGCAACAACTACTTAACCGATCATCATGAAACTTTGTACACATATTTTTGGAGGTACTACAAGCAACATAGGATACTTTTTATTTAAAATAATAATAATTTTTTGAAACATCATTGTATGTAGTAATTTTTTAAAATTGATAATCCCAGCTAAGCAATAAAATTTAGCTCTCATATTGATTCATTTCTATTGAAATGATCTCTGATACTTATTTAATGACTTAAATGCGAGCGAAGCCGCGGGTAAAAGCTAGTATTAGTATAAGTCAACATTTAGAATTAATGAAAATTTATTATTTTTCTTCTTCTTTTTTATTTAAATAACCTCAAATGTCCGATAAAGACAATTCTGCCAATGTCAAGTATTTGGACGACAGTTCAACCAGAGGTTACTTCTTCTTCTTTAGATACAGGCATTCCCTGATGCATCCATCCGGGATAATTTTCCAGACAAGCGGAGCACTTTGTTCCGAAAAGCCATGACAATTAATAGATCAGCAACTAAGTCTACAATAAAAAATAAACGGCAAACTAACCTACAATCTAATAGAACGAGCTATAAAACTACGCCAAATATCTATTTGTTATTATTGAAATAATTAAGTGAAAACAAATGTATGACAGGTGGATGCCAGAAACTCCTCAATATTTATTAGGAAAAAATCGTCGTCGTGAAGCTGAGAGAGCTCTTCGCTGGCTAAGAGGATGCGATGCTGACCTCACTGACGAACTTCAAGATATGCAGCAAGAAGTGAGTTCTACATCTATACTCTATACTAATATATAAAGAGAAAACATTTGATTGTTTGTATGTATTGAATAGGCTCCGAAACTACTGGACCGATTTGAAAAATTATTTTACCATTAGAATCCTACATTATCCCTGATGAACATAGGCTATATAATATTTTCAATAACCCGGATGAAAATTTCAATAATATAACTCAAACTGTGAAAAAAATACAAAAAAAAAAATTATATTGCGTATGCTGCGGAAATTATTGACAATAGAACAAAGTGATGTACTCCAGTTTTATAGAGGACATCAATATCTACAAAAAAGTCTGCGATACCATATGTCTAACTATTACAGTTATGTCACAATAACTGCTTTTTCATGTTAAAATTTAAACTTCATAGTACTTTATATCTTCATTACTACGCGAACGAAGTCGCTGGCAACAGCTAGTATAAAATATGTCTTCAAGTGCATTATTATTATTTATGTATTAATTATGCTAAGGCCTGCCCTTTTAAAACTAAATGGTACCTATCTCCGATATTAGTTGTAAAATATTCTAAAAGTTGAGCTCTATAACCAATGCTGCTTAAACAGAGACATAAACGAAGGTTGTCTATGGTCTAAAAAAGATGGCGGAATATATTTTGCACGGAGTCGTACACAAACCTTTTTGAGACACTTTTCATTAGTATTGTAATGAATAAATAACATAGGCATTTAATTTTGGCTTGGCTTTAGCTGAGGACCCCAAAACTGTACGAATAACGAAAAGGTTAGGTTAGGTTAGCTCTATATTAGTAGACGGCCGCCGTCATAGCCCGTTATAAACTTGTCTTTTTTTTAAAAAATTGGCACAATTTAGAAAAAAAATAATTTACATTTTCACATTTAGTAAATCCTGGGGTCCTCAACTAAAGCGTAACCTTTAATTTTCCAGGTAGACGAAGCATCTCGCCAACAAGCCGGAGTAAAAGCAATGTTAACGAACAGAGCAAGCGTAATGGCTCTCATTTGTTCCCTAGGTCTAATGTTATTTCAACAGTTCAGCGGAATAAACGCTGTAATCTTCTATACGAATACCATATTCGAGTCTGCTGGTTCGAACATAGATCCATCCTTAGCAACAATCATAGTCGGTATAGTCCAAACAATTGCAACAATCATATCGTCTTTATTAATTGAAAAAGCAGGCCGTAAGATCCTTTTAATTCAAAGCTGTGTCATAATGGGTTTATGTTTAATAGTATTAGGTGTATACTTTAAACTGCAAACAGATAAAATTGATGTCAGCAGAGTCGGTTGGATTCCTCTTGTTTGTTTAGTGCTTTTTATAATTTCCTTCTCTCTAGGGTTCGGCCCTATTCCCTGGATGATGATGGCTGAATTATTCCCTGTGGAATACAGAGGCAGCGCTAGTGGGGTTGCGGTTATCTTCAACTGGTCTCTGGTGTTCATTGTTACCCTGTGCTTTCCTATAATGAAAGATGCGATAGGGATTTATAGTTGTTTTTGGTTTTTTTCCGGTTTTATGGTTGTATGCACTTTCTTTGTTATATTTTTGGTTCCCGAGACTAAAGGGAAGAGTGTTTCGCAGATTCAGGCCATGCTTGGTGGTAGATGATTTGTATGTAGAGACGAAATTTTACTCAATGAATGAAGAAAAGGAAAAAATTAACCACAATATTAATGAAAGCATGTTATTACGATTTGGGGATATATAAAAAAAGATGGCGGGCTTAGCGCTAAAAAGCGATGTCTTCCAGTCAACCAAAACAAACTAAAGATACATACTATATATTAATAAATAATTTCACTATTTAAAAAAGCATCTTTCTAACATTCCTATTAATTTTAAAGAATAGTTATAATAAAGAAAACGACTGTATTTGTAGAATTAGATTTAAAATAATAAGGTAATAATTTTGTATTAACTATTTATTTTAGAATTAAATTAATATAAAAAAAAATAATTGAACTTTTTGTTTTATTCTTTTGTTTTTAGTTTTTTTTTAAATAAAATAATTAGGACGTTTTAACTAGCCGGTACTTGAACGGATTGTGTTTATTTTGGAAATTAATTTTCTTAATTGGTGTTCGAGCGCCTGCGCAGTTGTTATAAAATTTAAATTAGATAAATAAAGGAAATATTAGAGTAAGTTCAAGTATATTTATTTATTTATTAAGCCTCCCTACATACATATATTAATACGATATATTATAGCAAAATTCTTGTGATTATTTCTAGTTATATACCTTTCCGAAATCTCGTAGATTCTGACTATGCCCTGATTATTACAAACCGATTTAAAATAAATAACCAAATAAATAATTAATAATTATAATAAAATTTTAAACAATCAAATAAAAAACGATGCCGATTCCTTTGGACAGGTAACTTTACTTTCCAATTCGGTGATTCTTGTCGATAAATCGGTTAATTGGTTCTCGATAGCGCGCACGTCATTCCGGAAACACGTTACGGTGGCGTCTAATTCGGTCAACAGTTTTATTTTATCGCAAAGTTCCTCGTATTTCATAGAAATGTAATTTCTTGTGTTTTTCGAATCATTGAGCTCCTTGTCAATCTTTTCTGCTACTTCCTCGCGCAGTTCTTCCATTTTACGTGTCAATATATGTGAGTTTATCACCATGTCGTCTGACTGGGTCTTTATTGGCGCTACTTTGGTGTGGCACGCCATGTTTTTCACTTAATAATTTGGTATAAAATTAATTTATTTACTTCAATATTTTAACAATTTTCATAATGTGTTTTGACATTTGTTTTCTGAGATTTTCTTTTTTAAGATTAAAGTATGATATTTTAGCTTACTCCTAAATTTATTTATTATTGTTAATATTAATAAAAATTAATAAATAAAACGAAATAAATTGCATTTTAAAAAACGCAAAACTGTAGATTAAGGATTAGGCTGTATGGCTCATTCTCTTTGCTTTAATAAATTTTAAAAACGTTTTTTAACTAAACTTATGTATCTACATCTCAGTGTATAAAAATTAAATAATGTCAAATTATTTTATGTAAAAATTAACAAATGTAAGAGTGCGGGATTCGTAAGAAACTCTTAAAGTTTATTATAAATGTCTCCACGTCGGATGCAGAGCGAGCTCTGACCAAAGTGACGCGTACCAACTACACCACCATTCACACACACAGCGCAAGCCTAGACCCAATCCCGAACGCGTTCAGGTCGGATGCAGAGCGAGCTCTGATCAACGTTACTAGCAAGCGAGGGCTTTTATACTGTTTTGAAGGGAGGGGCGCGCTATGCTCCGTTGCGTAGACTACTGCGCCGAGGCGCTCGGCGCATGATATACACGCGCTATACACGCGAACTGCGCCGTCTATAATCACCACGTTAAGTATGCACACGCAATTTTCCTCTTTCATATCCTCTTTCAAATAGACTCGTAACGATAAACTAAATTCAATAAAAAATTGTTGATTCACGATTATAGTTAATCAATCGTTGAAAACTGATTAGCATTCTGTCACTTTCACTCGTTAAATAAAGAAAGAGATAGAAATATTGATTATTTATTATCTAGTACTATTGTGATAAGATTTTTTCTGTGATTTAAATCAATGTACTTTTTTAAAACTATAATCTAAGGCCAGTATTCAAAAATTATGCTCAAGTATTATTTGAATGTAGAATATGTGCTTAAGTACAATTGACAAACTTCAAATGGATACAGATTGGACTTTGGACTGGAAGAAACAATCATTAGAAAGGGATAACTATATCTTTATCATGTCAAAGTTGAGGCATGTGTGAAAGGGATGCAGATATCTCCTTTGATAATCACGACATCGCGATCGTTTCTCTTTCTATCGTTTATATACCTACAAATCTGCATCCATTTGAAAATCCCGTTTCAATTAGAGATCATTGCTTGAGCCTCGTTTCTGAATTTAATTTCTTCAAATGAACTTTCGCGAACTGAATCCGTAGATCTACGACTATTGTTCGTAGTAAAAATTCGTAGCTACTTTTTGCTACGAATTCTTGTTACAAGTCTGGTCCTCTTATGCATGCTTGACTGCTGCGATTGAGAAGTGATTTTTTATTATCATAGTACTACAGTAACAATAAATATTTAGCTACATATAAATGCAAAACTTGTGAACTGTGATGTGCTATTAATACCAATTTTATGTATAATGTATGTTCGAGTTTCCAATAATATTAAACGTCAAATCAATAATAGCAATAGTAATAATAATCAATATATTTATGTATTGTTGTTTAGGTTTTTTGACATGAGGGTTTACATAAATTTTATAATTTCTTATTGGGCTGTTGTCGAAATACTCGACATTGGCAGAATTGTCTTTAGTAGATATCTGAGGCCATTTTTGTATTGAAAAACGTGTCAGATCATTTGTGGAAAGCTATTGAAATGAATGGAAATGGAAAGAAAATGAAATGAAATGAAAATCGTTTATTAGCATAGGCACTAAAGGCGTGCGCTTGCTCATCGTTAGACTCTACAATGGCTTCGGAAAGGCGTATGACGAGAAGAAGCCCACAAGAAACTCATCAATCATAGCCTTTAGATAAAAATTCATATGGTAATGATTTAGGTATATCAAAGAAATGATCCTAACAGCCTATAAGCCGGAAATTTGTAGTTCAACAATCATGCCATGATGCAATTCCGATTATATCAGGAAGTTTCAATATTACATTTAGTAATTTTAAGATAAACATGTTTTTATCGTTTATCTGTAACATACTTAATATGAAATAGTGTACTAATTTTATTTGAGATTAAAATTGGTCGCCGTTCACTTGTTTTCAGACAGCGCTTTTGATAACATTCAATTGTTTTTAATATCGGTTGTTATTTTTTGTTTTTAAATATTATTGGTAAGTTTTAATTTTATTATGATTTTTTAAAATAGGAATACTTTTTTTAGAGTCCTATAATTCTATTCTCGGCTGAAACAAATTGGTCTCTAATTAGAATATCCCTAAACAAATTATGAATATTATTAATAAAAAAAAGGTAGACTTTTTGCACTTGAAAATTAGAGCACTTTCGGAAAATTAAACCGGTACCAATGTAACTTTTATTATACGTACTTTGGTCACTCAATGCATATAGTGGTAGGCTGATGATGGCTATTAACCCAGTAAGCCGTCCCGGGGTAGTACCACCACTTTTAAGCGGAACACCTATGAAGTAGCTTAGTTGTGTTCACATTTACCTCCTCATAATCTTCTCTTCATAATGTTGCTCATAATTTGTCTGTAGTAGCAATCAGTGGCCGAAATGGACCAGAACGCTGTTCCAATTCGTGAAATGTTACATTACATCGTCTCGGTTCGACAAAATCAAGTATTTTTTGAAATAAGTGAAATGAAATGAAAATAGTTTATTAGCATAGGCACTAAAGGCGTGCGCTTGCTCATCGTTAGATTCTACAATGGCTTCGGAAAGGCGTATGACGAGAAGAATACCACAAGAAACTCGTCAATTATAGCCATATATAAGAGAAAAAACACTTAAATCTTAAACTGTGAGTGTATCAGTCAGAAATGCGTTCCGATTCGTAAGTCCAATTTGGTCACTGGTACCAGTTAGTTCTTGGTTAATATGGGTTCCTATTAAAACGTCCTGTAGGTATATACTTTATCAATAAATAGATATTTATTTTCAATATCGGAAGTTTATTTAGGTGACCCTCTTTTCGCTATTTGTTTAACCCAGTGATTCTCAACCTTTTTTGTCGCGGCATACTTTTAACAATTTAAAAATTGGTGGCACACAAAGAAAAGGTAATTTGAAAATTAATAACTTTATATATAATACACTATGTAAAATAGTTTATGATAATAATTTTCTACAAAATCTACAAAAACAACAGTACGTTTATTAAGAGATCAATTACAAGTTAATAATAAGAATAGTTTTAATGAGGAATTTGAGCTTGATACATTTCTAAAATTAGGCAGTACACAGTTTGAGAATCACTGGGATAACCTTTAGGTGTACCTAGACAGAACAGTGATCTTTTAGTTCTTTTTTATCAAGGACAGACTGAATCATTTACAAACACTAGAAAACTTATCCTTGTATTATTAAACCTTATAAAAGATTAGGAAATCAATTTTTAAAAAACCCATAAAGTGTTCTAATCGCGTTCGAAAATATTACGAAAAAATATGACATTAATTTTAGGTTGTTATCATTTGATTCGTTTAAGTAAGCGGTCACATGGGCGTAGCCAGCCATGGGGTCAGGGTGGGACGGCAGTCTAAAATAATATGTAACTAGCAAACTATACCCGCGGTCTAACCCCGGTTAATTTTTTTTGTGTCGACTGACGCCTGCCGAGTGTGAACTTTCTTACGCATATTAAGTATTGTGTTTAGTACCTAGATAATTAAGTTTTTTATATTTGATTAGGTACCTTACAGGTCAGAGCCAGAGTGGGGCAAGTGCCCCACCCTGCCCCACCGTGGCTACGCCCATGAGCGGTCACCAACCTTTTGGCTGACAAAGGCCGCGAGGAGGCAAAATAAACTAAAGGCGGGGTCCGCACTTGTGATATTAACGTAACGCTTACATTATGTTGGGCTTTATAGCTAGAAATATATTATAACTTTTTTACAAAACATTCATGTGCCAAAAGTAAGGGCCGCGTGTTGCCGACCGCTGGTTTAAATCAATAACAAAACGCCTGATTAAAAAA